>PVKM010006678.1:0-43526 GCA_004027735.1 Carollia perspicillata
GCTGCCTCCCCCTGCTGTCCACTTCAAATCCAGCTCTCTGTTAGCTGTTTCTCAGTCCTTCATCCCAAACAAAATCCAAGGAGGCAAAACAAGGTAAGAAATGTTGGCCAGCTGGACTTAGGCCATAAAAGGAAATCAGTGCAAAGTTCCAAAGTAAGGGACGTATGTTTTTCAAATTGTCATTTTTCTCATTCTGTACTCTCCCACAACCAATTTTGCTCACTTAAAACGGAAAAACACAGGCCATTATCTTCATGTAAATACTGGAACAAAAAAGATACTCCCTAGAAGAAAAGCATCTCAACAGAAGAATCTAACTTGGAGATGTTTCTTCAAGAAGAGTCAATATGTGAGCATTCAGAAATATTTCATACAACAAGGGGGAACCCAAAAAACTGAATTATCTTCTGGAGGGTAGGCCGGCTGGAAGTACCGGCTCCCCCCGCGCATATGAGTGCTCTAGGAACCCATCTGTATCAGTGTACCAGCTGGTGTCTTGTGAGAGGCTGCGTCAGGCTTCAGTGAATTTTTCTGAAGACTCTTTCAACCCCTTTGCCCATTTCCTGAGGGGTGACTTACGAGCATACCTGTCCACACCGCGCAGAATGTTCAGCAGTTTTGACCAAAAACGGCGTGACTCCCATGCCCCACCCTCTCTATTCACATGATTTTGCCTGAAAGACTTTTCTTTTGTGTCCTCAGATGAAAAAATTCCTCAAAGGGAAACATTTTGTCGATGTGGAAGGGGTGAAAAAAAACAAACCAGAATGGCAGAAGCACTAAACAGTGTCAAAATCGACAAGTTCAGAAACTGTTTTGAGCAGTGGGAAAAAGCGTCAAACAGGCACACCTGTCAAGCACTTTGGAGGTGACCGAAGTTTAAACATGTAAAAATAAACATTTTTTTATAAATAAATTCCATTTTAGGGGGAGTCCCCTCTCATATGTTGTTACCAGGTTTATGTGAGTCACTGAACATTTTATGTAAATAAAATGTTACTGAAATTACATTTTTATTTCTGTCTGAAATGTCTTAGGCCGAAATTAACTCAATTATTCCCTGGGACAGCACTTCAAACTCTTATTGTGTACTTCAATGACATATTTATTTGATTACCTATATGTCAAAAAATATCCTAAAGTCATTGAAAACATTTGACCATGTTGCCTCACAATTTTATTTTTTTAGCCACAAAATTCCCTTTTTCTCCATGATAAACTCCCCCTCGCCACCAACAATATTTGCCGATCACCTGTCTGCATGAAGCAGCATGGTAAGCACCTTCGCTTTGGAAGACCAGGGTTTGGGTCAGTGTGTCATGGAAGCCTCAGATTGTCATAAAAATTTCCTTATGCGTCGGGTTTTCTCAGTTTGTGTCTCAACATATTTCTCTCTATTCATTTTGTCGCACGCCTGGATCTTTCCCAAAGTTTTAGCATGTCTTTAGTCTGGAATCCTTTTTCCATTTCCACAGTTTTTTAAAATAAGGCAACAGGGACCACATTAAGAAAGTTTTAAATTGTCAACATCCTTTAAAAATGTGTGTCTTCAAAATGCATTAAATGTGAATTAATCATATTCATTCAAATCCCAAATCTAGAAGTTTCTTCACGTTACATCTTTGAAATATCAACATTCCATGAAAATATTTCTGTCTCAGAACTTACACGACTGGGACTTATTTAGATGCAGCAATAACTTCCAGCTTTTATCCTGGACTCATAGCTGTCTGGGCACAGTTTTCACGCCAAGACAAAACAGAACAATCGCAGTGTTCAAACTCAGATTTTTTCACCCTGAATATCATTTGCCAGCAAGATGTGAAGAAGAAAAGGTTGCAAATTCAGATAAACCACTCTGGGGGTTTTAATCTTGCTGTCATTTTACAACGAACTGATGCAAATATAACACATCTGATTCACCTGTCACCCTAATTTCTGGCGCATACCCTATACCAGCTGCTCACTGCTGATTTTGGAAAGTGTATTGATGAGCTTCCTGTTCCCAAAGTTAAGAAGCATATGTAGAATGACTGCCTAACCACACTTCATTTTTTAAATTATTTTATTGTTGTTCAATTACAGTTGTCTTCACTCACCCCCCTCCACTGCCCCCACACCACACTTTAGATATGACCTCTTTAAAACTCTGATCAGTAAAGTTTTTAAAACTATAATGATAAAAGACCAGTCCCTTTGAAAATAAAATTGTTCCAAGCTTTGGGGGGAAGGAGGAATGTTAAACAAGGAAAAAGAAAACTAAGGAAGATGACATAGACAAAATAAGAAATTTTTGCTTGCCATGTTTAAAACAAGTTTTATTTTATCCTTTTGTAGGACTTGAATTGTTTTTTTTAATCATATGCATGTATTACCAGGTTAAAAAACTAAAATATTTTAAAGTATATTTTATTGATTATGCTATTACAGTTTTCCCAATTTTCCCCCTTTGCCCTCCCTCCAGCTTGTACCCCTCAACCCTCCCATGCCCCCACTTAGTTCATGTCCATGGGTTGTACGTGTAAGTTCTTTGACTTCTCTGTTTCCTACACCATTTTTTATCTCTCCCTGTTTTTTTATGCCCACCAATTATGGTTCTTCTTTCCTGTACCTTTCCCCCCATTCCTCCCCTCCCCCTCCCCACTGAAATCCCTCTATGTGATGTCCATTTCTCTGATTCTGTTCCTGTTCTAGTTGTTTGCTTAGTTTTTGTTTTCATTGAAAAAGCTAAAACATTTTAAATGTATCATTCATCATTATTGTTTTGTTCAAAAGTTAGCAAAACAGAGCCCATGTGTCAAAAATGGCCATCAGAGGATGCTGCTGGCGCACCTAAAGCTCGCACTGCCTTGATTGTGGGATATGAGTGTTTTACTGGAAAACTTCCTTGGAACGCCTTGTCCATACCCTCCTGCTCTACACAGCACCCCCACCCCCTCACATGCCTCAGTCTGCAGCCCAAATCTCCTTCTCGCTCTCAGCTGTCAACTCATCTCTGTAAAGGTGTTCATTTCCTAAAAATACATAAATGCAGGTTGAAAGCAATAGTTAACTCCAGAGCTCTCTTTAAATGGATATAATGAGGGGTGCCCCAATTGAGGTAGCAATTCAGGCCCCTCCTTAGTCTCATATTGTGTAAATTAGAAGCATGGCAAGGAGAGTGAGTGAACTCCTATGTGTGTGTCAAAATAGAACAGGGCAATAAATAAAGACACTTTATTTACCTACATTTAATCAGTCAACAGCATGCTATGCATCAGGCTAGAAGTCAAGGCTACCCTCCTAAATAAATAAATAAATAAATAAATAAATAAATAAATAAATAAATAACCAAGGCAGGGTCTGGTTCTTGTGAAGTTCATCTGCTTGTGTGGAAGTAGACACACAAATAAATCAGTGCAGTTCTGCGTGATAAACAGCTAAAATAGAGGCACGTACAAAATGCCACGGAATCCCAGGAAAGGCTACGGCCTTGAAGGATTTTAAACAGGAAAGCTCTGTAGTCATAAATACCTCTCCAGCGGCACCATGGAAGAGTGGAGACCAGGAGACCAGAGCGGACGCTCTGACACAGCCCAGACCAGAGCACAGGAGGAGCGGAGGAAACACAGGATGGTGGAAGCAGGCAGAAAGGGACCAGAGCCCTTGAGGGAGAAAGTTATCTCTACAACAAATGAGATAGAGTTCATCCTAGATGGAGAAAGAAAGTTTGTCACCCTCTGGTGGCTAATTCCCCAAATGGAAGTATTTGTGTTGTGTGTTCCTGTATACTGTTTACCACTGCTATAAAAGACAATTCTGCTGGACATGCTATTATTCTTCAAGTGAGTAAATGAAAAAGCATGAAAAAACATTATTTTAACACACCCTGTATCTGAAGCCTATGTTCTAATGTGTGGCCCTAATTGTCTGGTCATAACAGTGGTTTTACCTGCTGTCCTTGACCTGCTTAGTAAGTCATCAAAATGGATTGAAAAGGGTCTCAGAAACAAAGTTTCTAGGTTTTATTCCCTGCTCCACCGCTAATGAGGTCTGAGATATTAAACTATTCAGTTATGCCTTCTAAACCCTGGTTTTCCTATCGATAAAATAATTCTAGGGTCCTGCCCAGCTCTAACCTGCTCTGTGTCATCTAGCACACCTGATTAGCCTTCCTTCTCTGTTGCCTGGTGGAAACGGGCCGATTCAGTAGGCGTGCCCTATGTCTGCTTCCTTCCCTACACCTGTAAGCTGTGCATAAGATAGATTGCTAGTGGACTCTGTGTTCAAGAATGGTTCATAATTATTTTCACGAAACTCTTCAATAACTTAGCTACTATAACTTTAGAAAGCCCAACACTTCATTGTAAAAAAACTTAGTTAATATCTCCATCCTATGAAACACCATCTTTGTATGTCTACACACACTCTTACCAGTCTCAAAGTAAAAAAGTTTATTTTAGTCAATCAGTCATCTAATTATTTACTGACCAAAATTTAGATTTTGTTTTTGGAGGATACTTCATTGAAATGAGTTTGAGCAAAAGCAATAAAGACAATAAAAAATGATCATTTTTCAAAGGACTATGAGAAGTAATGACTCAACTAATTCTGCCTATCCCCCCAAATGTATTTATATTATTATTCCCCAAACTCCATCCCAAGTCTTAGAAATATAATAGAAAGATTTTCCCCTTTTCTATTTACCTTTTCGGTGATAATTTGACTTCCTTTATCTACTTAGACTAAGCATGAAAACGTCAGGTTCCACTCTAGGATTATAATCTTTACATCCAATTAAACCAGTTCTTCTCCTTTATGGTTCATTTGGTTTCCCAGGTTTAGTTCCTGCATTGGGAACTTAAAGAGAAAAGAGATAAATAAGAAATTAAGTTTCAATAATATTATAGACATCTTTTTCCCTGTAATGTGTTGTTCACGGAGACTGTGGATTTTGGAAAGAATGTCTTATCGTTTACTTTTCTCTGGGATTTGTGGGGAGCAATTAGCTTTCACTCTGTGTTTTGCCTTCTCCTAATTCAGCCAAAAAGCCTGGAAATGTGGAAGGAGATCTGCTTTATTTTTTGAGTAATTAAATAGAGCAGTAAAAAGATTTTTTCTGACTCTAAACCTGAATGTACTAGATGAATGAAAAACAAAATTAGATTACCAATTACAGAAGGCGTAGGGACTTGCAGGATCCAAAGTGCATGAGTTGTTGTTTTTGGCTTAGAAATTATTATTTTTATGCTGTAAATGTTTCAATCTAACAACTGCCTTCAATATTATTGTGGAATTTAGATAAGGAGAAAAGGGGAAAGTCACGTAGGACATGTACACGAATAACGGGGAATGGTGCCTTTCATTGTTTGCAATGTGACCTTTGTCCTCAAGGGAAGCCCTCTTTTTTAGCTGGAAAGACATCCTGAAGGGACATAAAGGAGGAGCACTTTGTGAACTACGGGACCCAAAAATCTGGTCAAGAGCTGATGTCAGTTTGCAGAAAATACAGAGGCAGAGGAGCAAGTTAAACAACCTGGGTCACAGTCGATAGCAAAAATCCAAACTGTGGGAAACTCTGTAGAAAAAGCCATCATCTTCCAGTAAATGAATATCAAGGAGAAGGAAAAGAAACGGGGGTAAGGAATTCACATTTTAAAAGATATTTAAGAGACATACCGACACTCATAAATTTGCATATCTTACTTTGGTTTGTGATTCAAGTAAACCATAGAAATATTATGAGGCAATTGTGAAAATTTGTACCCCTGCTGGTTATTTTGCTATTAAGGACTATTATTTTGTGTGATCTAGCACATTGTTTAAAAGAAACAATTCTATCTTTCAGACCAATATCCTAGAATGACAAGATATACTGCAAAGAATCTGGGAGAGAAGGAGTGTGTAGGCAGAGAGGTATATATGATTCAAAATGGGCCATGAGTTAATAATAATTGTTCAAACCAAATGATAAGAACATAAAAGTTCATTATTCATTTTCTCTATTTTGTATATGTTTGAAATTTTTAATAACAAAAAGTTGAAAGAGGCGGGTGAGGAGGTGGATTGCAAAGTTCCCAAACACAGAGATGTGAAGCCAAGCAGAGTATGTGCACGCCCACAGCTCCACCACTCCATTCCTTGGTATTTAGAAAACTGAAGTTCTGGGAGGCTGAGTCACACTCTAAAAAGGTTTCAAACTCCCAGTCTATTGCCTTCTAATATTTTAAAATTATTGACAGTTATAAGGAATAACAGCTCTGGCTGGTGTGGCTCAGTGGATTGTGCACTGGCCAGCAAATCTAAGGGTCTCTGTTTCAATTCCAGGTCTAGAGCACTTGCCTTGGTTTCAGGCCACGTCCCCAGCAGGGGGCGCGTGAGAGACGACCACACATTGATGTTTCCCTCTTTCCCTCCTTTTCCCTCTAAATAAAATTTTGAAAAAAGAATAACACAAGTTATATTTAGTGAGGAAATAGGAAGATAAACTGGCTGCAATGACTATAGATATCATTTTTATATTTTGTTGTGCTTATGAATTATCTCAGGCACATAAAATATATATGTTTATAGGAATATCTCACACAAACAACAATGGAAAATGAAAGCTATATAAATACACATCAGTGGAAGAAGACTGGTTTAAACAAAATGTAAAGAATTCATTCAATGTGAAAGTGTAACAATAAATAAACTAGATATCAACATGGATAGTTTTCCAAAACATAATGTTGAACAGGACAAAAAAAAGCAAGCACAAAAGGACAAAGTGGCTACGATAGATGACAAACACGCGAATGGAAAAACTGAATTCTAAATACCAGGGAGGAGGGGCAATGAATGCAAACAGGAACAATGCATGGGGTGTTCAAATATGCCTGCGGCCTCTCCTTTCGCAATCTGAGCAGTAGGTTAAAGCAGCTGGCCTTTCTTGTGTCCCTGAAAATTTCATGATAAGACAAAAGAAAATTTGAACAAGATGCCTATCGGCCAGCTGCAGTGAGGGGCCTGGCCAGGTTGTCACATATTCATTCATTCACCAGGTAGAGTTTATCTTATTTTTTAGAGCATTAGATTTAAAAAATCAAGAGGCAGTATTCTAAGAGAGAAAATTCAATTTTCAGAGTAACTCGACTTCTCTGGACTTTGTTGTTTTACATGTAGCAAAAGATAATAAAGAATTTGTGAGGCATTCACCTACTCATCTAAATCCTATGACCTAGAGAGAAAATACTAGCAGAATACCTTCAGAATCTCGGATGAGAGGTCTTAAATACAAATGCCCACGGAACAGATGCTTAGACAGTATCTCTCTTTACTCAAGGCACAGAGTTTAAGAGTATTTTTTTAAAGGAGATTTAGATCTTAGTTGGTACCTGTCTAGAACTAGATGAACAGATCTGGGTTTCCCTCTCAACCCCTGTACTAGGAATATTACAAATTTCTGATGTGTATCCCAGAAAGCAACAATTCTGAAAACTGACCCAAACCACAGTGTAGCAGCGCCATCTACTGAGCCCTCAAGAACTTCACACAGAAACTTGGGAAATGTCCCAAGGTATAGAAAAAGTAGGCTGAAATGAAGCATAAAATATAAAATATAAAAGTATGCCTCAGAAAAACTTTGATAATTGACATATTTATTTTATCCTGTAACACTAGTTAAAGTGGTAAAGAGGAACATATAACATAACAATGCTGTAAAAGAATTTCAAACGGTGAGGTTTGTTTTGTTTGTACAAACTACGTTACTGTACTATTATAAAAAGATAGTCTTAAAATGTCTTTTACTTCAGAATGGTGTGGCAGAAAGTGGGATTTATGGTGCTAGGAGGGGTGTGCCGGCAAGTGCTTAACTATCAGCCTTCTAGGCTCTAGGGGAAGGGGCGGAACCCTGGTGCGCGGTTGCCTGGTTCCCAGGTGTAAATTCTCCCAGGTGTGGTGGGTTTCAGTGTGGCGCCCTCCGACCAGGGAGCTGATGGGTCCCTGGAGCAGTTGCAAGTGTGCAGGCTCCAGCTCACCTGTGGGTCCTGACTTTACCATTTAAGCAAATACTGAAAAGGCAAGTCATGCCACCTCTCCAAACGTTAATTTTTCCATGTCTGAAAAGGCTGGTAAGTCACTCCCAAGTTGTTTTTCAGTCTCAATTATAAAATTCTAAGGAAAGAGGAGATTCGTTCAGTGAATGAAGACCAGGAGGGCAGCTCTTCAAGTTAAGCCCCTGTGAGAAAGGACCGTGGTAGTTTCCTTGCAGCCCCTCCTCTCCTGTGCCTGAGACACGTTTGGAATTAATCCTTTTTTTTTAATCTTTAAAGAGCTATTTTAACCCCACCCGCCGCCCAGATAAAAGAACGTCTAGTCTCACTTCAGATCCCTTTAGATCTATGACTACATTAAGGTTAAGATGGTCAAAGCTAAAAGACAATTCCTTGAGAACCCAATGCTGATTAGCGAGCAGGTTCTTTCTACTGAAAATGAAAGAAAACGTGCCCCAAACTGAATTAAGGTAAAAAGAAATGTATTGGCTGATATACAGGGTTAGGCGAAGCTGGTTTACAGTTGTAAGGAGGCCAAACTTGACCACAGTGCCTACACCATTTTACACTCCTACCCGCAGTGCACGGGCTTCCGGTCACCCCGCACCTTCACCAGCACTTGCCATTTGCCATTTCACTCTTTTACAACAGCCATCCTAGGGAGTATGAAATGGATCTCATGATTTTTAATTTGCATTTCTCTAATTACTCTCCATGTCGAATATCCTTTCATGTGCCTACTGGCCATTTTTATATCTTTTTTAGATAAATATATATGCAAGTCTTTTGCCCATTTTTTAAAATTGTTGTTCAGTTACAATTGTCCCCTTTCTTCCCCCCGTTGCTCTCCCCTGCCCTGTCCAAACTTTTGCCCATTTTTTATTTGGGTTGTTTAGTTTTTGTTGTTAAGTTGTAAGAATTATTTATGTAATCTGGATACTAATCCCTTATCAGATATGTGATTTGCTAATATTTTCTCCCATTCTCTGGGCCTTTTCACTCTTTTGATAGTCTTTTAATGCACAAAAGAATAGCACATATTTTTGACACCTTAATAAATTATACACAGACCACAGCCAATTCCAACTACATTGCTACTCCATAGGTTTCTTAATTTAGTAAGAATGTTGTTTTAACCTCAATGCAGTACTATACCATAATTTGTATTTGTATTATCACCACAAAAATATTCAGTGCTGAATGATTTAAATCTATATTTTTATAGATTTTTTTCTTTGATATAATGTCATAAATTTTTCCTTTGATAGAAAGAATTTAAAAGTCTTACTGTGACTCTACGAATTAGAGATAAAAATTCCACCATTATGGAAGTGATTTTTCTATTTGTGACATCAATGACACTGCTGTAATGCCGTTATTTAACTGTTTAAAAGTTCTTGTTCTGCTAAAGGAGCAAACACACTGACAACTATCATTTTAGTGTTTTGTGTTTGCACAAGAAAATTTGAAATTTAAAAATGAAGAAAATAAATTTGCAATGGTCATTGGTCTTTAATGTAAAGCCATGCTTCGTGGGAGATATGTAAACTTGTCTTTTGTGGCTGCTTACAGCCTTCCTAAAGTACCTGCCATTTTCACATGTAAGCACACATTTCTTCAGTACATTCGTGTCTGTGGCCTGCGATATTACCCCATGATGGATAGTTGACGTTAACAAATATTTTGTGAAAATAATACATTTATCACCACCTTCCTTAAGAAATTGGAACAGTCTCATTTTTTGTTAAATATGCACTTTTATTTATTTGAATTCATTGCTCCCAAGAAAATTTATTAAGTAAAAAATCTTTACCAAAGAATGACATAAATAAATGAACAGTTGTAGATTCACACTGTGTAATAGATGACAAAATAGTAAGAGCATTTACACTAGTCTCAATTCACTCTTTAATGGGACAGTTTAGCTACCATTTTTTTACACATATTTCAAATGCTGTAGTTGCTTAACTTTCCCACTGATCACACCACCTGGCACTTTATGGGCTTCACGCTTCTCATAGGCCAGTCAGTGGCCCGGGGCCATGGCATGATTCGCTGCTATTATACCAAATGGCCAGCGGGGGCAGCAGTGTCAAGAACTTCTTTCCCTGCAATTCAACACTGAAAGAAGATAGTTCGCCCTAAACTTTTGTATCCCACAATATTTATTTTGAAAGCACTCTGAATTATACCCATCAAAAGGAAATTTTAATTTTGTGGCATTAGGAGATATTTGGGGAAAGAAAAGTGTGTTATCTCTGGTTGCCTTTAAGATTTAGCAATGTGTTCAAGTTTATACATCCCATGCTACTAGACAAGATCCTGGCAGAAGCTGGACGAGGAAAGAAGTCCACTAAACCTTCTCTGCCTCATTTTAATGCAACTTTAAAATAAAATTTTGTTTCAAAACAAAAACGTCTAGGACAAATGCTAAACTGAAAAGCATTCTGAGAAAATATGCACAAGCCAAAACTGTTCAGGGAAAACCAGGACACGGTCACCTGGTCGGGGATGCCCATGCTTCACTTTAAAGGACACTGGAAGTTTCCCAGAGTGACTTGGAATTCACATGCCCACCAACAGCATATGGAGGGTAGAATTACTCCACTTCCTCACCAACATTTGACATCGTTTGTCTTTTCATTTTGACCACTTGGGCATATATACAATGCCTCCACATTGTTTTAATTTTACTTCACTTGCTTAATAATAAGATGAACACATGTTTCTTGACCATTTGGATGTACTCTTTGTTTGAGATGCTTGCTTATGCCCATCTGTTTGTTGTGTATATGTGTATTTTGTATTGATTTATAGTGATTCTCAATATATTTGATAAATAAGCCACTAATTAGTTATGTGTGTTGTAAATATTGTATGCTACTCTTCTCAGGTTGTCTTTTTGGCCTCCAAATGGTTTCTTTTGTTGAACAAAAGTTCTTAACTTTAATGTAGTCCAATTATCTGTTTAAGATATCATTTCTTATTTGAAGGTCATAAAGATATTATTCTTTGTTATTGTCCTAAAGTTTTTTTTAACCTGTCATATTTAGGTATCCTGTACTACTCAGTTGAATTTGGGACATAGTAAGAAAAAGGGATACTTTATTTTTCTCATATTGATATCCACTTGATCAAGCATCATTTTTTCAGAAGGTTGTCCTTTTCCTTCTGAGTTTCAATAGAGATTCTGCCATAAATCAGGTAGTTACTAAACTATACGTTTGGATCTGTTCCTGGATTCTCTATTCTGCTATTCTGTTCCACTAACTGCTTGACTTTTCCTGTGCTAGTACCACTCACATCTTAGAACTATAACCTTATAATAAATTGGTTTCTGGTGGTATAAGTCTTTGTTATGTACTTTTTAAAAAAGACTGGCTCAGCTATTCTAGGTTCTTTGGATTTTCATATAAATTTTAGAATCAGCTTGTCAATATTCATCAAGAACTAACAAACAAACTCTGCTCAGATTTTGGGTGGGTTTCTTTGCATCTGTGGGTCAATTTGGGATGAACTGACAATAATAATGAGCTTTCAAGCCATGAATGTGGCATATTCTTTAATTTCTTTCAGCAATACTTTGTAGTTTTCAGTGTATATATCACACACATCTCTTATATTACTGTATAGTTTACATATTGCGTGTTATTGTAAATTCCTTTTTCTTAATTTCATTTTGTTGTTGTTAATTGCTAACATAAATACAATTAAAAATTATATTCTGAACTTGTATCCAGCAACCTGCTAAATTCACCTAAGTCCAAAATTCATATGTTGAAGCCCTAACCCCCAGTACCTGAGAATGTGACTGTATTTGGAAATAAGATCTTTAAAAAGATAACTAAGTTAAAACAAGGCTGTTAGGGCGGGCCCCCATCCAATATGACAGGTGCCCCCATTAGAAGAGATAAGCATGTTCAGTGAGACACCAGGAGTGTCCCATACAGAGAGGGACAGCCACGTGAAGAGTCAGCAGGAGGATGGCTATTTGCAAGCCAGAAAGAGAGGCCTCAGTGGACCTGACCTAGATAACATTTTGATCTTGGACTTCAGCCCCTAGAACTGTGAGAAAAGAAATTGCTGTTGTTTAAACCCCAAAGTGTGTAGTCTTTTGTTGTAGAAACCTGAGCAGACTAATAAGAAGATCCTGATTAAAAGCTCATTAAACCAAGAGGGGTTTCCGAGAGCTTCTCGGCTGCTGACCACATGGAAGTGCTGGAAGAGTGTCACCCAAGAGGTGCTGTCCCCATGTCTTACCCTATGGGTCTCTTCCATTTGGCTGTTCCTAAGTTATGTCCTTTTAGAATAGATCAGCAATCTACTAAGTGGAATATTTCCCTGAGTTCTGTGAGCCACTCTAGCAAATTAATTAAACACAAGGAAGAGGTTGCTGGAACCTTCCTTGTATCACCAGTCAGTTAGAAACACAGGTGACAACCTGAAGTTGAAACTGGATCTGGCATCTGAAGTGTGGGGGAGGGGTAGTCTTGTAGGACTATCCTTCCCTTAACCCATGAGGTCTGACACTATCTTCAGGCAGGTAGTGTCAGGATTGAGTTGAATTGTAGGATGCCCGATGGGTGTCCGGGAATTGTGGCAGGCGAGGAAATCCCCAGTTTGGAGCTGGGTGCAGGACCTTCTTTATGTCCCATTGTTTGGGATAGTTTATGTCAGTATTGTTTGGAAAGTGGAACTTTTAAGAAGCCATGTTTAGGGAATGATAGTGTGAACTACCAGAACAACCATCTTGTGGTTTTTGGTTTGTGTTTTCTAATTTGCTTTCTCTTATACACAAATTATCATTTGTGTGAGTGAATCAAAATAATTGTTTTGATTTCATATAAAAAGAAGTTAAGGTAAATATTGAACCATCCAACAATATAACTAAAGCAAGAAAATTAAAAAGTGAAGTGAGTTATCGATATAAGAGGAAAACCCATGCTTTAATTTAGAAAATAACAAGAAATTTCCTGTAATAAAAATAGTGTTTTGAGGAGCATGCTGAATTCCCAGGAGTCAATAAAAATATTTGCTGTTTTACAGTTTTCCAAAGATGGAGTCTACGATTCAGGTGCTATACTCTTTCTCAATGTTCAGATGCCAAAAAAAAGGAAGGGATCAGCAGTTATTTTCCTTCCAACAGGAATAAGAAACTTATAATATTAACAAGTAATTCTGCTAGCAATAGACTCTCCAAAGAAATTAAAGATGGTTTACATAAGGAGAGCCATCAAAACAAAAGGATCCGTTCAGGGAAATCAGCACGAACTTCAACAACTACTGAAACTATCAGCCAAGTCCGGCAGGAAGATAAACAATATTTTCCATTTCAGAGAAAATCTTATCTCTGTGATTATTCATCAAGACACGAAGCTGAGCAACTCTTAAACATTTTGTTTTATGGAGGATAGCATAAGGGGAATTCCACTTAGAAACCTAGCCAAAAAAACCAGTAATCACAGGTCCTGGCAGTTCAACTAAACGTTTTAAGCCATCACAGCAATAATTTGGCATAATAAAAAGAGGAACTTTGTGCATATGGAAAACACTAAATAAACCTAGAGAACTTAATGATCCTGAGTTTCTTAAATTTGGTTTACTCTAGAACCCTGTCAGCTGTAACAATGGGGCAGGGCTGAGCGAACAGGGACATCTGAGTCCATGTCACCAGCCCTCTCAACTCTTTGAGGACCAGTGAATTGTCTAGTTCATCCCCAAGTACTCACCCTAGTTGGTCATCAAGATGTATTTCTTTAATTAAATTACACAAAATCAAATTGTGTTTACCAAAGCTAAGATTTCATTTAGAAAATGACAGAAATTAATAATGACAGTCTTCCTGTAGTTTTTAGTTGATCAAATTAGAAAGCTTGTTTTGCATATCCTCTTATTCCTTTACTCTACCAAGCACCAACATCTTAAGGAAAAAGAACCTGTCTCATTTGCCTTCTTGTTCTTACTCGAGCATAGTAAGAGTTCAATACTGCTTTTTGAATGAATGAATGAAGTGAATGAATGACTCTTTAAATTTTCTTTTATTAGAAATTATAATTCTAAACTATAGAAAATTTATTTTTAAAGAAATAGTGACTCAGGAATACAAAAAAAATGAAACCCTATACAGGGAATGGGATAACAATAACAGTAGACAAAGTAAAATAAGTGTGCACATCTTATCTCCGCCCAATACAAATTTAAAATCTAAAGCAGATATTCTGGGATCACCAAAAATGCAAAGGGCCCATAAAATAATATCATGAATCAACAAAGTATGTGCATCAACATTGGGTCCCAGGTCCATGAGTTTTAGTATTATTAGGAGAAGACATAAACCAGATCAGAGAAAGCATTTAAATTCTGAGTGCAAGCAAATGGCAAAGATAAGCAGAGACAAAAAGGACATAAAGTGATGATAATCTTGCTGTAGCTGCCACCCTAACCCCAATAGCTCATTTTTATCATTGACACATGAATTTCCATCAACTGGGGAAAGATAATAAATCCTTGTTTTAAATCCTTAACAATTTGGCAATCATGTAAATCCTCACAATACTCTAAGAGGGAGAGCATCGCTAATGTAGTTTCACAGATGAGCAAGTCAAGGTCTAGGAATCAACTACTTGAACCCAAGTCTGTCTGACTCCAGAGCCCGTGTGGTTGTTTTGAACTGAGATATAATTACAAGTAATATTGCGTACGTTTAAGGTGTGCAATGTGTTGACTTGATTCATGTTTAGGTTGCAATATGATTACCACAATAGCTCTAGCTAACACCTCTATCACATCACATAATTATCATTTCCTTTTTGTTGTGGAAACAATTAGGGTGTAGTCTCTTAGCAACGTTGAAGCTTGTAATAGAGTATCATTGACTATAATCACTAAGCTGTGCATTAGATCTCCGGGACGTATTTATCTACTGGTTGTAAGTCTATAAACTTTGACTAATGACGTGTCCTCAGTTCCCCCACCCCCAACCCCTAGTAACCACCATTCTACTTTCTGTTTCTCTGAATACAGCTTTTTTAGATTCCACATATAAGGGAGATCATACAATATTTGTATAGGGAACTGTTTTGCGTGGTATGGCAAATGTAGCCCGGCCCTATCAGAAAACTGACAGGAGTGGGTCAGCATACAGGAAGCCAAACCCATGGATAGGTTCTCCTGTGGACAATCAGGCCTGCATTGTACCTAGGCTGCTATGAGGCTTGTTTTCACTATAACTCCTTCCCCCTGAATTGAGGTAGCAAATGTTTACTGCATATCTTTAAAGTAACTTCCTAAAATCTATGCTAAACCTCCCTCAGATGGAGTTTAACTAGTTCAACCACTTTTTCCTTTACATTTGCAAATATCCTTTTTCTCTGTAGTAATTAGTAACCTCCTCTCCTTTGTTATCTGTAAAAGGTAATCACCTAAATCGAAACTGTGCATAGTAAATAAGGGCCATCTTCGATTTAATGTGCCCAGAAAAGCAATAAGAGCTTGTCCAGGCAGAGGTCAGGGCCCTCTTTCACTGAGAGAGTGGTCATGACGTCCCTTTTCTCCACAGGACTTCTGTAGTCCATGTGAATTTGTTCATCGCAGCCACAACACACGGACCCCGCAGGCTGGAGTCTACATCATATTTGCCTTTCTCTGTCTAACTTATCCTACACAGCATAATGCCTTCGAGGACCATCCATGTTGTTGTAAATGGTAGAAATTTCCTTCTTTCTCATGGCTAATAATATACGTGTGTGTGTGTGTGTGTTTACAACTTGTTTAATCCATTCATCTGTTGATGACACTTGGCTGTTTTCATATCTGAGCTATTCTGAATAATGCTTCAATGAACATGGAGGTGAAGATATCTCAAGATCTTGATTTCATTTCCTTTAAATAAATATCCAGAAGTGGGGTTGCTGGATCATATGGTGGTTCTGTGTTTAATTTTTTTCAGAACCTCCATACTGTTTTTGCATCATTAAAGCCCATGTTCTTCATCATCATCCTGAATTGCCTCGTAGTCTATAGGTATTGCTTACTGACATCTGAAGCTCAGTGTGGCCAATCTTATAAAAATAACAGTTCTCTAAGTGTCAAGAGAATGGTCTATCATCTGATACTAATTTTTGCTTGTCCTTGTCTTGTTATTGGATCTAAGGAAAGAAGATGCGGACAATTACTCAAATATTTGTTAAGTGAATAATAATGAATTAGTCTACCCAGACTTGTGTTAATGCATTTTAGGGGTTAAAATGTGATTAAAATTTATATTTAGGATTAAAAAAAGTGTTATATTTTATATCATTCCCTGCATATGTTCTTACAGGGTACATTTATAAATACTGTACTGTGAAAAAATGGTATTATCTCACACACCAAAAAAGTGGCAGCCACCATTTCTTATCCCCATTTCTCATCACAGAATCAGAATATTGAAGCTGGAGGAGACCCCACGGATACCGTGGTTAAAGCTTCATTTGACAAATGAGAAAGCTGCGGTCCAAAGAGGTCGGGCCACTTGCCAAAGGTTTCACTAGTTGCAGATCCAAGGCTTGAATCTACAGGTTTTAATGTCCAATTCAGTATGTTTTCCAGGACACACCTCTGTCTCAGCTGTGTGCTGTATTGTTCCTTCCCAAATACACTTCCTCCTCCTCACAAGGTGACTTCATCTGACCCCCTGTCATCTTGCGGTTATGACAGAGCCTGCCCCTCTGCCTCCTGAGCACCAGTGCCATTCACTCACGCGACTGCCTCAGGCCCAGGGTTGCCAGGACTTGACATCTGCTATCTGCTGTCCTGATGCAGACACCCCACCCTGTGCAGTTTGCCCACGTGCACATGCACACACATGCACCGACTATCCCAACTACTAAGGAACTCTAGACTCCCAGATTCTTGTTCACGTCTCCCTTGTTTACTTCCTTAGTTCCAAGGTCAGCAGTTAAGAAGTCCATGGTGCCCATAATCATGCAAACATGAGAATTTAAAAGAATATATACAAGTGGTAGAATGTCAGATCCTGGAAATATAGTGTGGACAAGATGGCCTAAAATGTTCATACTAAAAGTACTGAGACAGACTCATAGAGGGAGAGCAGCTGACAGCGAGTTGTAGGGTCGGGGGAGGGTTGGGGGTGGAGGGATGGAGCGAAAAGGGAAAAGGACTCATGGACATGGACAACAGTGTGGGGGTTGTAGGGGGGAGGGGGGTATAAGAGGACTCAATAGTAATGGAAAAAATACAATAAAGATTTTTTTAAGTATTAGGTCAGAAATAAAAATTGCCCTTTTGTGCATAAGTGCACTTACAAGACAATGAGGTAAGTTTCTAAAACCAGGAGTGAAGCAGGAACTCAAACCCATTTAAGGTAAGTGGACACTGATGCCATGTGTTACTTTGGGGCACCTACTGATAGCAGGTGACCCAGAGCAGAGAAGCCAGGAGCTCACGCAGGGCAGGAAGTCAGGTCACATGCCACACCCCACACCCTCACCCCCCAGCCCATCTGCAGCCCCTGCTCACAGAACTGGCAGTCCTGTAGCCTCGGAGGATGTGCCAATGAGGAAAGGCCTTGTTGTGTGTGGCAGGGGCCATGGTGAAGAAGCAGGTCTGTGGGTATAAGAGGTGGCCCTATTTGACGTCTGGAAAACCACAAGGCAGGAATTTTCTTCCAAAAAGGCACCAGCAGAAGCTAGAGGAATTCTTCTCTGCAGGGCTGAATCCACAACCCATCTTGACACCCAAGAGACCACAATCTGATGCTTTATTTTAAAAGCAAGTTAACTTGCTCAAGTGGGTTATGTCTTCTAACAGAGTCATAACCTTGACTAATACAAACACGCGTTTTTTAGTACTGGTAAATGTAAAAAGAAATTCATGCTTAACGCAATCTTTGTGAGCTTAGTTTTTCACTTAGTACAGTATTACTAAGATTTAACCATGTTGTTAATGCCTTTATAGTAGTTCATTTGACTACCTTTGGTCAGCGGCACAGGCTGCCTTTTTTCCCCCTTGGCCTTGACTGCAGCTTACCTTTTTCTAGGGAATAAAAAAGAAAAGACAAATGAGACAAGTGGAGATGAGGCATGACATGCCCTGCGCTCAGCACCTCCGGGACCCCCTTAACCACTGCGCCCCCTTCTCTGGGCTGCACCTTCAGACCACAGTGGCACAGAGCTGCCCCCAGCCCTGGTCCCTAGGCATGGAGATGTGGGGACTGTGACTGTTCCTCCTTCCTTTTTAAAAAAGATATTGCCATCCTTGCAACTTTGCTGTATTTTCTCAGGAGACTCCAAAAATGGGGGTGGGTGGCTCCACCTGTTGCCCACCTGGGGAAATGCCTAACCACTTTTTTTTTTAAGGAAGAGCAAAAAGTATATGGGGGGCATGTGCAAAGAGAATGCCCACTCTGTAAACAGTCTACAGTTTGTTCATCCTTTCTCTTGTAAATGGGCACTTTTGTTGATTCCAGTTGTTTGCTATAAAAATCATTTTTAAAAATTAAACAGCATTAAAATATTTTTACTACTTCCACTCAGAGGTCATTACTAAACATTTTAGTATATATTCTTTTAAGATCTTGCTATATAATTTTTATGCAGTTAAGATTCTATTGCATAAATATTGATTTGTAATGTCGAATTGCCTTTCCAAAAAGTTTATCTAATTTATATCTCTGTGATCCATTCAAGCTCCAAACTCAAAAGGATTATCTTTATTTTTTTAATATTTTATTTATTTATTTATTTTTAGAGAGAGGGGAAGGGAAGGAGAAAGAGAGGGAGAGAAACATCAATCTGTGGCTGCCTCTCACATGGCCCACAACCCAGGCATGTGCCCTGACTAGGAATGATTATCTTTATTTTAAATCTATGACAAGTTGATAAGCAAACAAAGGCCTTGCTTTATTTTTGATTAGCATTTATGTAATACTAGCAAGTAAACATTATTTCTAAGTGATTTCATTTCCCCCAAACAACAGATATGTAAAGAAAAAGCCATCAATTTTGCTTTTATGTTAGTATCAGTTTTAATGGGATATTTGTATACTTTCCAGCCATTATGTTTGTTTGAACAAATTTCACAAACATCATAGCTCAGTTCAGTGTTTGAATGCTATACAAATAATGGAAATAATGGGCCTAGTTTTGGGCTCATGCCTTATGTCACCATTTTTTCCCTTTTTTTGCTGCCAAATCACCTTTCATGTTTGTGAAAAGAATTAGCTGTAAACACACTTTGTTTTTAATCATATATCCATCAAACCTACCTAGGAAGTAAAAATTTTATTATCCCATTAACGTTATCATTTTAGTAGTTTTGCTGAATGTAAATATAAACAAAAAATTACCCACAGTCACAACCAAGAGGTAGCCATGTAATCTTATTTTTGTATTTCCTCCTGTTCTCTCTAAGTATGTTTCCATAGTTGAAATGTTCGGAACTCAGTGCTGATAAGGCTATAGAAACAGCTCTAGCTGGAATTTTAGTTATGCATAAGTATTAATATTCATGTAATTAAATTGATTAAACTTTCCCCTTATGACTTCCGAGTTCTGCCACATCTGCAGAAAGCCCTTTCCCTCCCCCTCCCCCTCCTACCCTCCCAAGATTATAAAAATGCAACCACTTTTCCTTCCAGCACTTCTCTGGTTTATTTTTAATTTCACCTTTCTCATTCCTCTAAGACAAGGGGAACTTCAGAAGACTGACCTCATGGTGGATAATGTGCAGTAACATTTCATTTTTCAGCCTAGTCCAGAAATAAGATCTTTAGATGAACATACATTCAATAAAACTTTAAGTTGTTTCTGTGTTTAAAATAGTTTTCATAGAAAATTTCTTAAAACACTGTATACTCCCTTAGAGAATAAAAATACTCTGTAAATTAACCATTTCTTGAAAGTGCTAAGTAATCATTATACATAAATCATACCATTGTATATATGTATATGTGCATCAATTATTTTAGTGTTGAAAGAGGGATCAATGAAGTTCGAAAACAATAGACATCACCTTTAGCAAAAGTTTAGGCTGCTTTTATTTCCTGCTAGCAGTAAGTTTTTACTACTTTTTGTTGTTTTTCTCCCACTATCCCATCAACCTTAACTTCTCCCTTTTGTTCCTAGGTCTCCTGTACTATTTTTTTCTGTGTATTCTTTCTGAAACTGAACATATCCTGGGGCACCATGTTTGTGGAATCGGTCACTCTTCTTCGGGGAGGTTTTGGTTTTTGGGATTTTGGTGGTGGTGTTTTGTTTGTTTGTAGCACAGTACTGTGAGTACTTTTCAGATAGCAGCCATGTCCTCCAACCTTTTGAAGTATTTGTAGGCTTAGCCTTTGGGGTTGCAGAGAGCTGGGAATGCGTGGCTGGGTGAGGTGGGACGTTACCTGACAAAATCATAACTGAAACACTCTGCTTTTCACTATGCTTGGCACTCAGTAAAACTTCAATAAATGTTGAACGAATAAATGGATACAATTCATATGGGAAAACTTGTATTCCACCGGAGTCATCATCTTCTTTTCCTGAAGTTTCTCCATCAAATAGGAAATTCTGCCAAGAACCCCATCTTCCCAGGGAACTAGAGGGAGGAGCTTCTTCCCCTCCACTTCTCACTGGCTGTTTGCTACGTCTGGTGGAAGACAGGTGTTTTCTTCACAACTGGTAAACTCTGTTAAAGTTGATACTCTCGGTAAAGGCCACATTTCTTTGACTCTTTTTTGGAAGGTCATATACTCTGCGAGCTGCATCTCACTTTTCAGTCCTGCCTCTTCCCATCAAAATGCACAGCGGGGGACCGGGCCTCTGTGGGAGCGGCCTACCCTGTGCCTGGGACCCGGGGCGTTTGTTCAATTTTGGGAAGTAACAGCAGCAAGAAGCCTGCTTGGCCACAGGTCCACACACAGCAATAATGCTCATATTGTACATTGATCCCCGTCCTTCTCCTGTGTAATTCTTAATCTCAGTGCTCACAGGAGAGCGTCGAGTCATTAACTGGGTCCTCCAACCCCACTCTGAGCAATAACTCACAACCATAAGCATGAGAGAGCATATGAATAGAATGTTTTCACAGTGGGTGGAGCGTGAAGGAAGAGAGAGAGCAATCAATTAGTCCTTCTGTGAGATTGTCTTCTGGCAAATTCCTGTGGCTTTCTCTGGCAGGACCCAGAGACTCTGCTTTGTGATAATCCAGTCCTTTCCTCCTTCCCTCAGAGGCACAGGCAATTTCTCAAAGTTCTTCTGGATGTGATCATTTCTCCCTGGGAGATGTGGAAAGGAGAACAAATGTCAGCTTTGAAAATGTGTTTGTATAACATGAGTTAAAAAATGAAATTTAACCCAACTTTTCTGATCATTGCAAGGAAGGCAAAAGTTAAATAGGCCTTTGTTTCTAATACTGGAGATGAACTGGTGGCCAGCCCACCTGGGCTTCTAGAATCAGGGCTGGTGTACTCTTCGAGGCTGAGCCTGGTGGAGAGGCTGACTCAGATGGAGATTAGAATGCAGAAATTGGATTGGGGGGCTGCTATTGGGCTTAACATCTATTAAGGACAGGAAGCAAGATCCAGCAGAACGTGTGAGTTCACTATTCTCATGTTGTACCCCTTGGCCTCTCAGAAAATTTGGTTGTCGAAGAGGACTTGGACAGTAGAGTATGTTGAGGTAGTGGCTGATGTGTATATGCAAAGAAAAAAAGAAAGAAAGAAAGAAATACATGCAGGCCCTAGCTGGTGTGGCTCGGTGGATTGAGTGCCAGCCTGTGAACCAAAGGGTTGCTGGTTCTATTCCCAGTCAGGGCACATGCCTGGGTTGCGGGCCAGGTCCCCGCATGTGAAAGGCAACCACACATTGATGTTTCTCACCTTCTCTTTCTCCCTCCCTTCTCCCTCTAAAAATAAATAAATAAATTCTTTTAAAAAAGAAATGTGCTCAAAAAAAGAAATAAAATAGAAAATCTAGGTAAGTAAATTTAGGATGTCTTAGGATAACTAAGTGTAGGGAATCTCACTGAGATGCAATATGGCTCCAGCTACAAAGGCGTCTGGGAAATGTTGGACTCTGTGTAATGTTCTGTGACTGTTTAACCCTCTGCGGCCTCAGGCTTAGCTGACTAGCCAGAAACCCAGAATGTGCCCAAAGATAAACGCTATGCCCTCAGGAAGGAGGTTAATGAATGCATGAAGTGTGATAACTGCCTGATGTTATCTGGTAACTTAGGAATGCATTGTTCTTTCTAGTGGTCTCCTTGACTACCCATCAAACGGTTTTACCATTAACCCCTATAAAAAAGAGACCCTGTCTTGGGAGGAGTGTGGATAATTCCTGGCCCCCCACCACCAGGCGCAGCTGATTTGCTCACGTGTGTAAGTCTCTCCTACTGAAACTCTTATGAATTGGAATAAGGCCATGTGTCGGTTCTTTGGAATCCATCCTGAACTTAAACTTCTGGGACTTTGCCCCCCACCAAGAAGTTCCTGCTCACAAACTTCTATTCTTCTTTAAGGACATAACTCTTCACAGGGACAACATTGCCTCCAAGATAGAGGGCAGGAGTTGGTTCTTGAGGATCCAAAAATCATACTTTTTTAAAATAAAGCAGATGTGCATATGTACACAAACAGATATACAATATGTCTGTGGTATTAAATTACATGGTGGTGGTCGTTAGGAAAATATGTCTGAAAAGTCTCTTTATGGAATGGTAATGAAAAAAGACTGAGAAATACTATTTTAGAATTACTTCTTAAGTACTATATTTGTATGCTTCTTTTTAAATGGCTTGTAGCATTTTCTTATTGTAAAAAATTATATATTCCCATTAGAAAAACAAATATAAAAAAGAAAAAAGATTGCTAAAAATTAGGGGTGTGTATGTGTGTGTACGTACATGCACACAGCTTTCCTATACTATTTTTGCTTTTACAGAGGTGGAATTACGTGATAATTACTATTATGTAATTTTTTCCCACTTAATATTACAGTTAGCTTTCTCTGCAACAAAGGTAAATTATAGCATAATTTTAATGCTCATGTGATACTCTGTAATATAATTACATCATAATATATTCAGTCAGTCTCAATTAATGGAGGTTCATGTAACAGCAATGTTTGTAACAATACACATTTACAGCACACATTGCTATGCTGAATAGCCTGTACTTTTGTTATTTTTGGAGGTAAATTCCTGAGAGAGGAGGAGTTAGAGTCTATATACTTTCTTTGAAGCGTTGATACATGTTACCAAGCTATATGTGTCTCTTTACATCAATAAATAAATTTCCACCATCATAGTAATGCCTTCATAATATTCTATCACATTAAAATATCATCATTTATTTAAGCAGTATAATATTTAAGTTATTGCCAATTTCTTCTTTGTTATTATAAGCAATGCTGTAAAAAAAACATCCTGGACTTGACTGATTGTTTTCACAAGAAAAATTCCTGAGTGGAATTAGTGGACCAAGAGTAAACAATTAAAAAACACACACAACTTTTTAACATCTTCAAAATGCTGTTTCAATTTACCCTCCCTCTGAAGGTAATGAACCGTTGTAAGTCACAGCATTTCTGGCCCCCCGGCTTGTCATGACCATGTGTCTCGTCCAGAATCCACCTGAAGTGCCTCCTGCTTCATGTTCTGCTTCCTTGCAGACCATTCAGAAAGGCCGAGGTTTCTTCCACTGCCGACATCGGAGGCTTCTGCGGTTTCCAGTGTTGGCAACAGGTGTCGAGGTGGAAGCCTGTATCTCCTCTCTAGAAAGCCGCTTCAAAAAATAAAGTATGGGAAGTTTCCCAATGGCTTCCTGGTCTGCTGTTTCTTTGGTTCATTTGTTTTCATTCTTAGCTTGGGACCTGCCAGGAGGAGAATGGTGTGTTATATGTCACCTATTGACACAGGACTTGGGACATTATTTCTGGCCAGTCTTTAATCCCGCTCCCAGAGTACTCACTTGCTTACTTTTGCTTCTGTTCAACCGTGAAACCATCGGGGACAGGATATCCAAAATGCGAGCCTCTAGAGTCTTGGTAAGTCTTCCTGTTGTCCAGGAGTACATGGAAAATCACTGCAAGTCATAGCACTCTGTTATGGAAACAAATCCTGGATTGTTTACTTTTTATTTTAGAATTCTAAACGTCTTTCCCCTCTATTTCCCACTTCTCTCTCCCAGAGCCAACCTGAGGATGATCAGCAGTGAGGATACTAGCCCCGGCCAGAGGTTTGAACACGTGAGGGTGATACAGACAATCGGGACAGAAGCTGTGGTGGAGGCATCACCTGGGTGAGAAAAAACGTGGCACTCAGAAACACCTCTACTTCCAGGTCACCCGCTGAGGGGTAAAAGGAGTTACAGCAACATTTATTGACTACGTTCATTGACGGCATCTCCCATCCTCTCAACATCTCTCCTCAGGCTATCCCGTCTTATCAATGAATGAAAATGGAAATCAAAGGCGATTTGTTGGGGGGCGGTTCATAACTTTGAAAAACTGTGTCAAGCCCTGGCTAGTGTGGCTCAGTACATTGGGCATCATCCCACGAATCGAAAGGTCACCAGTTCAATTCCCGGTGAGGGCATGTGCCTATAGGTTGCTGGCTCAGTCCCCAGTTGGGATGCATATGAAAGGCAAGCAGTCGATGCTTCTTTCTCACATTGATGTTTCTCTCCACTCTCACCCTCCCTCCCCCCTCTCTAAAGATAAATACGTAAATAAAAATAAAAATTGTGCCAAAAAACGATAATGTAAAATTTACCATCTTAGCCATTTTTGAGTGTACAGATCATCGGCATTAAGCACATTCACAGTGTTGTGCTACCAGCACCACTGTCCATCCACAGAACTTGTTTCACCTTACAGAACTGAAACTGTGTGCCTAGCAAACAACAAGCCCTCTTCCCCCCCACCCCCCCCCACCCCTGTAACTCATGGGCTTGGGCCTGAGCAATTAGAGGGAGGGCTGGATGGTTATCACTGCCTCTCAGCATGACATCCCCCTTGGCTTGACCACACTGTCTTCCAATGATTATTTTCACCTTCAAATATTGTACACCTACAAATATTGTAGGTGAGCGTCAAGCCTGGTGGTTTGTGAAAGCCGTCTAAAGATAGCCTACGATGATTTTTAGTTTTAGAATTTTCTAATGCCTACTCCAGTGTGCTGGTGTTGCTCCTTTTATCAGCGGCCAAGGTGCAGGGTCATCTGAGCTGAGCCCCTGATCCTTAACTTTAGAAATCATGACTCCCCTGGATGTGATTCCATGAGTACAAGTTCAAATTCAAAATATCTTAGGGAGTTAAGTGACGTTATTATCATTTATTGAGAGCTTTCAGGTTGCAGAGTGCTTTGTTTCCATGGGCAGTGACGGTTCATCACCTCCACAAGCCAGCAAGGTAGTTGTTATTTTCATCTCATTTCTTCAGAACTGGGGAAGGGGAGTCTGGAAGAGAAAGTAACTTAGCAAAATTCATGCAAATAGTCAAGGAGAACTTCTTGAAGTTGTAGGAGATCCTGAGTGTTGTAATGACTTCCTTGAAAAATAATTCCCAGTGTACCAACCAGTTAAGTTTGGGCTTCTATTTTGATTTGGTTGGGGGAGGTTTACACATAAATTCTTGTCTCAAGTTTTACTTGGTTATTTGAACTACTGAGATCTCAAAAAGTTGCTTAAATATTTTTACTTCTTTTTGTCTTCGTCCTCTTTTCATAATTCATTATGCATCTTCATCTTCATTCCTAAGCACAAATTTAACTACTTTTTGGTCGGCTATAGAAAACTGTTACTCTTTTTCCTCCCAAATTCTGCCAGTGTCCTTTAGGTCCTCTCCAGTTTTCCTCCCTCTTTCTGCATTTCTGGCACAGCAACACAGTAGTAGTAAAGTGGAAAAGTCCCATTTTGTCCTTTTTCTTCTTCAGATTTACCTCCAGCCCCCTTCTCTTTATAATTGTACCCCTTGCAGCTCTCAGGATTGCAGCACAAATGGATATTTTAGGGACACGTTGAAATCACAGGGAAAATTTTGTTTTTATCCCTCCTCACTTAATCCTACTTTTAACAAGAACCAGCTCAGCACGAGGATTTTTTCCTTGGGTTTCCTCCTCCTGACCGGACCCCAGAGTCCTGTGCGGGCTCTGTCTGCCGCAGCGCCTCGCCACGAGGCCTCCTGTGTCTTTCATGGGACAGATGGCTTGCTCAGTGGGGGAGGCACCAAGCAGCTGTGAGCAGCTATCTTCAGGTTGTGTGGGAGAGGCACAAGGCCTGTGCTCCAGGAACGCAGAAAAGGATGTTTTCTAATCCCAGCCTTCTCACATCTAGCAAAGGGCAACCTTGTTCTCACAGCCAACAGCCACCTTTCAAGTGGCATGAGGTGTGCAGGATTCTAGACAGTGGTGGAAAGAGGGGGCCCCTCCTTGTTTCTTGCTCCGCTCACCCATCATGAAGTTTGTGAGATTTGGTGGTTGGGGGAAGGGCCTTGGATCTTTGGAAAATCCTGTGGAAATCTTCTGTCCACTTTCACACTGAATGTTTTTTAATTAGTAAAACTCTCTGCACTATTTACATCTTTGGAAAAGCAGTGCGTTTTGTTTGGGGCTTCTTAAATGAGTTCAACTCCGTAGCTCAAGAGAAGGAAGACTTCTCTTTCTAATGTTCCTCCACCTTCTCCGTTTCTCCCTCACCTCATCCGCTACTTTCTCTGCACAGTACCTTTCTCCACATTTATATTTTTTCAGTCTTCAAAGTCCTTGGATGTGTATCATCTTGTCACCAAAAAAGTATTTTGGCACACTCACCCACAAATCCCAGTTGTAATCATAACTGTCATTTTATGTGGTAAATTCTACAGATAACTGTTCCTCACGGTTTTTCATCCCCTGCCCCTCCCCACAAGCATGAGCCTAGACCCCCTGGGGATTAGATTTATGACTTTGCTTCGTGCCAAACACTGAGTCCTTGCTGTGAGTCTCCCATTCTTCTCATGTTCCTGACTCTTTGCTGATTAGCTCTTCCTTCCCCTGTAATAGAAGCTTTG
Source organism: Carollia perspicillata (assembly GCA_004027735.1). Taxonomy (NCBI): domain Eukaryota; kingdom Metazoa; phylum Chordata; class Mammalia; order Chiroptera; family Phyllostomidae; genus Carollia; species Carollia perspicillata. The sequence goes on from PVKM010006678.1 coordinate 27,050, forward strand.
GAGACAGGAAAAATAGTTTCCTGGTTTCCTGTTCCGCCTGAACTGTTTATTATGTTTAATTAACTCCTCTACAGTGACTTCTATTTTTGTTGGCCAAGATAACATTCATAATCGAAAATTTAGTTTTCAGTTGGTGGTTGAATTCAAAACTATTTACCAAACTACGTCTGGTTTTTGTGATTCGCCCTAGATAAGTATGGCTACTGGCTTTCGGTCACCTGGAAGGCACGCAGAGGCGGTGGTGTGAGTGCTTGGTCACCAAAGACATAGGTTTGCATTACGGAAGTGAAAAGGCAGATCTGTCACCATCAGTGTCTGTGACAAACAAAAGGAGAAAATGATGGGGTAGGCAGATTAAGTTTCAAAATATAATAAAAATTTAGTGTCCAATATGCAAAGAATTAATATGATTTAAAGGACTTTGTTCACCAGGTATGAAGATACAAAGAAATGATTGGCGAGCATGTCCAGAGTTTCCAGTTTGGCTCCTGTGTGTCTCTCAGATACTTATCCTCATGGGAAATATCCTAAAAGTGCCTTCCCTAAAGAGTCTGGTCTTCCAGAAAGTTTTTCTTCACTGTGATAACCACCACAGTCATGGGCATAGGAAGTCAGGTGGATGCCACCTTACCCTGCAGGCAGCATCCAGGAGCAGCAAAGTGTGCGTGTCCACTATCACAGTTTGTCTGGTTTAGTCAGATTCTTTCGGTTGTAAATTGAGAAAGCCAAGATTGATAAAGGGAGAGAAAGTTTATTGGGTAAACAAGTGAAAGTCCCAGGGAAAGCTGGCTTCAGACACTGGGTTCAGGCCTCCTCTCACTCTCTCTGTCTCTTAGTTCTGCTTGATGTTCTGTACTGACTCCATTTCTAGGTTCCTACCTCATGGGGGCAAGATGGCTGCCAGAGGTTGGTTACTTTTATCCTCTCCTCTCATTAATCCCAGTTGGAAAAGCCCACCTCTCTTTCTCAAGAGTTTCAAATTTTAAAAAAGTTCTGGAGTCAAATCATATGTTCTGCAAAGTATCGATTTGGAGGTAGTGAAGGAAAAGTCTCTAGATTGTGAGGTTTTCAGTGTGTTGGATGCTTTTGGTAAGTTTAGGAATGTCACCTTTTATGCTACTACAGGATGCTTTCCCACCAGGCTCCCTGGGAACCAGCTGTCAGTGTGTGCAGAGTGAGAGCCAGGGCTCTTCCAGGAGGCTTGGACACTTTCCTTTCCCCTTTCAAGGACTGTTGCCTCTTGACTATATTTCTCTAAGCCCCTGACTTCCATTATCCCTGGAGACAAACGGTCTTCTTCAGGGAAATATGCCCAGGGCCACTGCTAATAGATCTCCTGATGCCCTCAGCCCACATAAAGGCAGATTCTGGAGAAGATGGAATTGATGGAGACAATGCCTGAGTCTTGCAGAATGGTGACTCAAAATATTTTTTGGAAAAATTAATATTTTTACTTAGATAAAAATGCTATTATATAACATCTTTCTTAGGTGTTATAAACCAAAAGAATAATTTTTGTATCATTTGTTCACCCAAATCTAGCACTTCTCATGACATCTTACATTTCATCTGAATTATCTCTAACCCACCAAATCTATTTATACCAACCAATAGGTAAGCCAGTCAGTGAGTGTGGAAAGTCATCGCCAAGTAAGGCATTGTTAAGATCTTGACAGAGATGTAGAAGAGGAGGTTCCTTTAAAGAGCCTGCACATTGGAAAGAGAAGATTATTGCTGTGGAAAAGATATCACACTCAGATTTTCAGTGGTCTTTTTTTAATGACTGAAATATGCCTTATTTCGAGGAGAAGATTCTGGAGAGTTACTGCATACATAAATGTTTTGCCTAAATACTGATATTAAAACTCAAGAATAGTATAACTTCAGAGGTCAAAAGTTTGCACAAACATTCTCACATAGCCCTACCAGGCGTTACCGTTTTGACTATTATAGGCAGAGTTCATGCCCTTGGGGCAATGCAGACCAAAATTGCTTCAGAATTTGGCTGTGCATCTGTTCTGTACATGGTGTATCTTATACATGTAACACAGTTGTCCCCATCACATGGTAACATGTAATTAGAATGATAACTGACTCTACAAAGTAGTTAATGGATGAAGTAAACCTTACCTGTCAGAAAGCAGTGTGGACTTGGAGGTCATGGTAGAGGGTCAGCATCAGCCGAGGACTCATGGTGGGGATGTTCAAGTGTACTTCAGGGTCTGGGGGTACCTCCTACTTTTCTGAAGTGGAATCTCTGAAAGTAGCCTTGAGAGGGAAGTTCAGAAAGGTGGAAGAGGGAAGAGTGTTGGGGTGGAGAGGGTCTTCAGTTACCTTAAACTTTGGGCCCAGGGTAAGGACTCAATAAATGCTTGCTAATTCATAAATCAATCCAGTATAGCAGAGGTATAAGTAGACTAACTGGAAGGATGTATTTCTTCAAGGTAAGACATGATTTTTCACATTGTCAAGTAGTCATTGAGCTTCAAACGTTTTTCCTAGATGTTGGAAATACAGGGTCTGGCAGGAGTAAGGCCCACTTGAGTGTGGTTCATAGGGTAATAACATGGGTGTAATAATTTATAGTTTTAATTTGAACATTTCACCTATAATGTCGTATGGTGTGCTTGAGTGTGATAGTGTATATTACAGAATTACATGCTTATGATTTTGTAATGAAAACAGGGTGTTATTTGTGCTGGACCCTGCATATTAATAGTGAGCTAGACAAAAAGCACAGTTCTCATAGAGCTTATATTTTAATGAGAGTTGAGTGACAGACAGTAAGAAGCTGCAGACAGCTGTAAGAAGCTGTAAGAGTGACAGACAGCTGTAAGAAGCTGTGGACCATAATGAAATTAATATTGAGATCATCTCAGACAGTGATACGTGTGAGGAAGACAATAAAATGAAGGGCAGTAATTTGGAGAAAGAGGGTTACTTTAAATAGAGTGATCAGAAGGGGCTTTGAGGAGGTAACGTGACCAAGCTAATGTTCCGAAGGGACATCAAACACAGAACCGTTCCTACACCGAGGATGTCTTCACTCCTCCACGCATTTCTCTTGTCCAGTCACACCTTCCATACTAGGCCTGGAGGTACCTTCTCCAGGACCTTTCCTCACTTCTGCAGAGGTAGCCTGTCCTACCCAGCCTAGTTGGGTGACTTTAGACTGGCCCCTAATTCTGCTATAATTTTCTGCTTTCTTAATTATGAAACAGAGAGGATGGACCAGTTTTTTCATGTTCCTTTGAGTTCTAGTCTTCCATTTATACCATTGCATTTCATGTTCAAAAATGCAGAAAAGATATCGGAACTGTTGTAAGGGGCCACTAATGTTTTCAGTTATCCTTGAACCTAGAACTAGGGTGACAACCAAGTTTGATCCTCCAACCACTAGGTTCTAGGGTTCTGTGGCAATGTGGTAAACTGGCAGTGGGCACCTATGTCTTGTCCTTCTGGTATGCTATCATAAACTCCTGAAGTTGAATTTTTTTAAATGGCACTTCCAGACTTTCTTGCAGCCAGGCTTCTGGGTAGGAGTTAGATTTTGCCAATTAGATGTTTTTGGTATAGATTTTGGAAGCAAAAATGACACAGTGCTGTCCCCCTGTTTACTTTCCTGGAAGTTCTGGAAGCAGACTGGCAGGGTGGAGCCCCGCTGCCTGATCCCTGGACCCAGCAACAGCACAGGGTCTTGAGTACAACCTCTGCAGTGCAGCTTCCTGCCTGGGGCTGAGGGAGCAGCTCCCGGGTACCCTGCTGCTCTGGAGGGCTGTCCTGCAGGCCCAGTCTGGAGGCTCTCCTCTAGCCCTTCCACAGATTTCATGAGCACCTAGTTCTCTGTAGTTCTACAGAGAACTAGAAACCTAGACAGATTTCTCCTTCACCAACTGAGCCCTTATTATAGTCAGGGAGCTGTTAACCTACATTCAGAAAAAGGAAGTGCTCTTTCAGACCATGGTTATGAAAGCTTTATACATCTTTATTTCCAAATCATTAGAAGACCCATAGTTTCTGAGTGTATTAGCCAGGGTTCCCCAGAGAAACAGGACCAATAGGATATATCTATATCTATATCTATATCTATATCTATATCTATATCTATATCTATATCTATATCTATATCTATATCTATATCTATATCATCTATATCTATATCCTATCTCTCTCTCGAGAGAGAGAGAGAGGAGAGAGGGATTTACTGTGAGGGATTGTCTCACACTATTATGCGGGCTGCGAAGTCCCATGTTCTGCCATCTGGAAGCTGGAGAAGCAGGTGATATAGTTCAGTCCAAACCCACAGGCCTGAGAACCAGGGGAGCCCACAGTGTAAGTCCCAATCTAGGGACCCAAGAATCAGAAGCACTGATTACTGAGGGCAGGAAAAGATGATGTCTCAGCTCAAGCCAAGAGCAAATTTGCCTTCCTTCTACTTTTTTGTTTTATTTGGGGCCTTAAATTATTTGACGATGCCACCCACATTGGAGAGGGCCATCTACTTTACTCAGTTCACCAGGTCAAATGTTAACCTCTGCCTCCAGACACATGCTCACAGACACACCCAAAAATAATATTTTACCAGCTATCTGTGTCCTTTGGCCCAGTCACATTGTCATGTAAAATTAACCATCACACCCTACACAAGAAATATACCCACTACACAAAGAATCTCTCTCCCTCTGCCCAATCCATTATTCTCAGGAATAAATATTTTTCTAGCAAAAGCATAAATAGGGCTTGGACATATTTAGATGAAAACTATTTACCCTTCATTGAGACACGTTACTGGGGAGAGGAGTTAATCAGAATTTATAACACTAAGTAAGACACAAACTGCATTTGTCAACATTGAGACACAAACTGCATTTGTAAAACCAAGGATTCCTATTTAGACATAAAGCCAGGCCTTTCAAGGATTATGAAGGAATGATTTTTCCCTCTTCTTCTTCCCATTTTGAAGAAAACCATTGGTTTTTACCCAGTACTTCCCCAACAGAAAAGTTAGGAGCTTGAGCTGATTTTTATTTGTTCTTTTTTTGGTGGGCGAAAGTGGGGCATGTCTTCCAAAATTCACTTCCTGGAGATTTCAGAAGACTACCACTCTAAAATATTTACTAGAATTTTCATGAAACTTTATATACCAGTGAATTTCCTTTGTCCACAAAAGTTTCCATCCCTTTAGAAGGTGAGAAGGGAACACCAGCAGCTAATTCGGTCTAGGTTATGGTTCATCAGAGGGGAGTTTCAGGAGCCTGTAGGGCAATAGTCCATCTAACCCTTTCATTTTACACAGAAAATGATCTCCTATGGCTATATACATTCAAAGTGAATGTGTCGAAAGTGAAATTAAACCTATTTAATTATTTGCCTGGACAAATCACCTCCTCACCCCCATTTCCAAGTTTATGGGGCTTATAATGAAGGGGATTGTTGGTAGGAGAGACCCTTGTTCAATAATTAAACAGGACTAGGGCATTAAAAGAAATGGCCTGGGAGCAGATAGCTCTGGGTCAAGAGCCTTAAAATTAAGAGAGGAATTGAAGGGAAAGGAAAAATAAGAATAAGGAAGCGCCACTCAAAGAGTTGGAGTTTCTGGCACCAGGAAGCTTTCCTCCCTTGTCAGGTACAGAATAAGCCACAAAACAAGAGTTTGATTCATGCTAATTGCCTTCTCCATTACTTTCCTGTTTTTTTTTCCCCATAATTCTTTAAGTTTTCTCTGGAAAAACAAAAACAAAACCTTTCTGTTTTCTGCCTTGCTGGATTGATATTTCCTTCAAAGTCTCCGAAGGCAGATCCAGTAATCACAAACAAACATTTCTTCCTGTTACAACTGGAAGCTCACTTTCCTACTGTCCATGAGCTTTCCTTGTCTACATGGCAGTAATTCAATGGCCAGCAAAGGGTTGTGTGAGAAACTTTCCCTTGCTGTAATGGAACAGGCCTAAAATACATCTCTGAGCAGCCAGATTCTCGGTGAGCCACTAGCCTCTGGCCATTCTTTCCAACAGCCAGGACCTAGGGATGTGTCCTGGACTCATACAGTCACCGTGGGGCATGTGAAGGGGAACAGCCACACAGGGGATCTGAAAATGCACTTCCAGTCATTCTTGGAGGCTAGTGTACACTTGAGACATCTCACATGAGGCTGACATCAGCCATTCATTCACTGAATTATTTCCTTAGTAAGATGCTACTCCTGGCTGACAACCTGAATGTGAGAAAGGAGGTTGTGTAAAAAAATAAAAAGAAGAGTGTCTTTGGAAGAAAGATCCTGTTGGAAAGTCACAAAGACTGACCTATGTGTGCTCAGCCACAAATAGAGCAGAAAGTGCTGGAGGGTTAAAAGAGACATAGCAATTCCTTTTGAATAATTTCTTCACCTTTTCCTTTTTCAAACGGATGGCAAACGGGTTCTGAAAAAGATGCTGAGCCCTTATAATGTCTACCTGTGGCTACATTTTATCTAACTTCGATAAAAGCAGCACCCCACAGAAGTGGGGATGTCCAGGACACACTTCCTGATCTGTGCAAACCTATAAAAACTTTGTTTGTCCACAGGCAGCTTTTTACTCAGGGGCGGATGGTGGGGTGAGGGACTGGGGGCAGGGCAGACGGGAGGAGAAAGAGGAGAAGGAAGGAAAATGCCTCTTGAAGTAAATTCAGACAATTAAATTTCCACCACATGCTCACCAACCTCAGGAAAGGTTTCAATAGAATAAAGAATCATGGGCTCAGAAACCTTGACGCAGAGCCTGCGAAATCAAGGTCTCTGGAACGTGCAGACAGGAAAAGTTCTGTATACGGCATCACTGCTTTTGGCAGTGAACTCGCAAATTAACATCAAATGCTGTGCAGTCAGGCAACTTCTAAGCAATTTCAAATAAGTACAGTCATAATTCATCTCTAGTCAAACAATGTGAGAATTTCATAAGAGCAACAGGAAAAGTTCTAGAAGGAAAGAACACTTCTAATTTCCATTGTTCCGCAGACACTCCCTCTCAGGCAGTGATTTTTTTCCCTGGTTGCTATGTGGGAGTCTGCTTATTGGAACACAAAAAAAGGTAAGCCATATTCTTTTATTCCAGTGAAGGAGAAGGGTGACTGTTGAATTCTTACATAACTCTGGGCAGATGATATGCAAAGTGCACTTGTTTGTGTGATTTAGCAGAATTTGTGCTTTCTTAGCCTCCCACCCAGGTAACTGGAAAATGTCCATCCGATGAGGGAATACCCACGGGGTTCCCAGCCTTCTCGCTGGCATTGAGACTTGCTTGCAGATTGAACTAGCACTGGGCAAAGTATTCGACCTATTCTTGTTTATTCTGAAAAATGGGAGGAGGGTTCTGAAACTATTTATATAAGCCACAATGTTGCTGAAAAGGTACATAAATTTCCCCTAAAGTGCTATGTAATCCACAAAAATTTTGTTACACACACGGTAATAGCAACCATTATACCCGAGTATCTATAGTCATGATTGTGACCCAGACTTGATCAGATCAATCATTTAGTGTTTACTGAGGCTTCTCCCACCCTTAAAAGTTCTATAACTCTGTACTAGGGTCACAAACTCCACTGTTTTAAGTGAACAGTAAAGCTTATAAAAAGTGATACAAAACAGGGTTTAATTTTTTTTACTTTTTATTTTGAAATAGTTATGAACTCACAAGAAGTTACAAAAATAGTACAGAGTAGTCCCTTACACCAGGCACCCAATTCCCCCCAGTATAACACCTTATGTAACTACAGTACATTACCAAAGCCAGGAAATTGGCACTGGCTCAAAACCACTCACTAGATACTATTAACTAGATTCAGACCTTACGGAGATTGAACAGGTTTTTTTAAATCACTTGGGCACAGCTGGAGGTTACTTGAACATTAGCATGAAATGTATCCTTGGGGTAACCTGGTATGGAGAAATTAGTTCTCTGTTATCAGATCTACATATTCGAGCAACTTATTTTTCACTGAGCCTCAGTTTGTTTATCTACAGGATAGGAATTGTGACACTACCCAAATACATTGGCATGATGAAACATCTCCAGGCCAGTGAGAGTGGCACATTTTAGGAACCCCAGCTATAACAGTGTCCTTTGTTCCTTCAGGAGAACTTACACTTCAGTTCTTGGGATTTTGTAAGAGTCCCAGGTGATCTCCTCAAAAGCAGCCTGGTTCTGGATTCCCCGCCCCCTCAGGCTGTTCCTGTCTCTTGACAGAGGCACATCCTGAAAATATTTGAAGTGAGAAGTTTCAATTCTGAGATAGGCTTAATACCGCTTCTCTTAGAAGCAGGTCCCTATGCCAAGACAGTGACTTGAAAACTTTGGGGCCGCCCGCTCCCCCTAGCCATCTAGCTGGCCTGTGGGCTGGCACCCAAGCTGGTTGTTGAGGGTGAGCTGGACTGTCATGCGTTCATTTCCCTCCCCTGGCTCTGAGGTGGACCCTGAAGCTTTGACACTGGAAGTTAGAAGGAGGCAGGGTCAGGTGGTCCCCAATGGTCGGTTTTCTTTCTGCATCCCTGACTACCTGCCACCCTGTGCAGCTGTGCAGTTTGCATTAATTGCAGCATTGCTCCTGAGGGTGATGATAAAACCCATAAATACAGGCTTCTCCACCTCCTGTCTCTTATTGTGTCTCACAATAATTTGTCTATTATAAGCCAACTGGGCAAGTGTCATCTTTCGTTCTCTTTTTGGTATGATGCCCGTCATGCTTAAATGCCCAATTAATAAAATTCCAGTAACAACGCTCCTCTAGTCTAGTGTTCTGGAGGTAGCACTAGGCAGAGGGTGAATCTGGTGTGCATTTCCTTAGAGCCCGGGTCCCTTGAAGAGATTCTGGGGTCACCACAGTTATGGTTGGAGATGGGGTAGAGAGAGCCAAAGGTTTCATGAGGGTTGTGGGGAGGAGGGCATACACACAGGAGCGAGTTGAGTGAATGGGAGGTCGGAGTGGGGTGAGTATACCTCTGCTTAAAGGAAGCATGCAGTTTTGGAAAGAGCTTCATACTTGGGACCAGCCTGTCTGAACCTTAACTCTGCCACTGTGTACTAAAGGTAAGTTCTTTAACCTTCCTCAGACTCTATTTTCTCACCTGTAAGTGAGGATAATAGTACCTACCTCTTAGATCAGATTATAGTGAATACAAAACAAAAGTGGAGAAAAAGTATCTAGGGCCTCAATCAAGGTAAATTTTCCTGCCCACTTTAACCTTCTAGAAGTATCTAAGCGCAGTTTAACCTGGAGGTGTTCATCTGTCAGTACTCAGGCACTGAGGGCCTAAGACAGTTTACACAGGTTTAGGATTCCCTTCCCATTGAACTTCAGGTTAGTTGTCAAATCTATCCTGAGAGCACACGAGGATTAGGACAAGAATAGTTGCAGGACGGCATTACACTTAGGAAACTGAGGCAGGTCACACCCTGAGACCCTCGGTTAACCAGATGTGAAGGCCTCAGATATGAAAGGCAGGTGTTTTTTTGTTTTTTTGTTTTTTTTTCCCCTACGAAGCAACAGGGAACAGCGGGGATGCGGGCTGTACCAGTGCTAAAGGTCGGGCTCCCTGCTCCAGCAGAGGCTCTCAGGGCGCAAGAAGGTGCGGAGAGCAGAAGACTGCGCCGCGCGACAGAAGCCCTGGCCCGGGGCGCACTGTCCTCCCCCGCGGCCCGGTGGCCGCCAGGTGGCACCAGGACCCAGGAACTGGGCGCTGCCCGAGGACTGGGCAGGGCGTGAAGGGGTTAACGGGTGGGCAGGGCCGCGGCGCCGGCGCCTCGGAGAACCCACCCGGGTGCGCGGAGGAGGGAGCGGCCGGGGGCTGCGGAGCCCGGCGCCGCGCCGGGCGGGGGCGCGGCCAATTGGACGGCGGGCCCGGCGCGCGCGGAGCCAGGCGACATGGAGGCAGGCGCTGCAGCTAGCCGCCCCTGACGCGCCGCTCCGTCCCGGTGGTCGGCGAGGCCGAACCGGCCCGGGCTCCGCGGCGCGGAGATGAGCAGGTCGGCGGCGCTCCTACTCTGCCTTCTGGGCTGCCACGTCTGGAAGGCGGTGACCAAGACGCTGCGGGATCCGGGCGCGGAAGCCCCAGGTGGGTGCACGGCGGGGCGAAAGGCGAGGCCGGGCCGGCGGGCTTTTGTGTGGGCCACGGGCCTGCCGCAGAGGTGGTGGTGGGGAAGCTCTGGGGCCGCATTGTGTCGCGGCCGCCGGAGCCCGGCCTGCAGCCCCCGCGCTGCGCTCTTGAGGGGGCGGCTCCGCCCCGGGACGCCAAGGGGCCTGGAGCAGATGCTTCGGAGGGGCTGGGGACAGGTGGGGGTGCGGGTGGCACCAGCTTTGCTGCTTCGGGTGGAGCGTTCTCATGCATCCGAAGGTCCTTTTCTTTATGCCTTGACTCGGGTACGCGGCTCTATCTCCTTTGCCCTAGCCACAGGGCCAGCCCCCGGGTCGCCGCTGCCCGCTCCGTCCCCCGGGCTCTGATCCTAGAAGCCCGGGTGCTCAGACTGCGCTCGATTCTCTCTCTCTCTCTCTCTCTTTTTTTTTTTTTTGTAGTGGTGAGGGGGTGGCTACTACCCCTTCGATGCCCATTGCACCCCGGGAACCCGAGGTCCACGGCCGCTGCCAACCACCGGCCTGCCACAGTTCGGGAAAGTTTAGGGGGTCTCCTCCTCCTCCCTATTCGACGTCTTCTCTAGGCCTTGAGGGATTTCCTCATCGCCGAAGGAATCACCCACGAAAGGGGAGAAAGAATTGGAACTGGGAGGGCCTAATCACTTTAAAACAACAATCATTTTCAGGTCTGTGTGTCTCCAGCTCCTGCCTTTTGTCTAATCTTTGGCCTCTGCAAATCTGCTTTCCAGCCTTGGAAGTAATGTAGTCGCCTCTGAGGAAGGCCAGGCGCCTGTCTTTTGTTTTTTAAGGCACAAATATATCTGGGGGAAACCCCAAAGCCTCCTTTGCACGCTTTTGTGGGGACAGAATCGAGTGCTTCTCTGTTGCCTGCCTTTTCAAAAGGGTGAGTGAGGCCGCTGCAGAGGAGCATCTGCCTCGCGCAGAACACCACTGCCGGCTTCCCGCGGACCTCTCCCTGTCTGGTCTCCAGCAAAGGTCCCCTGTAGCCCTGGTGATCACCCTCCCCCGCCCCCGTCCCCGCCCCCGCCTCCTTGCCCTTGCCCTTGCCTTTCCTTGCAGAAAGGTGTGTGTGCTGTGAAGTCAGTCCTGCAGGCAGAATGAAGAGCCTTCCTCCTGTGTTTTCTTGCTTAGACCCTGCCATACCCCCATCCTCATGCCAGCCCTCTTTTCCCTTTATAACAAATACAGGAGCAGAGAACCTGGGTGTTCTTCTACTCCTGACGTTGTATCAGGGAGTATGATTCTACCCACAGTCTACTGGGTTTAGTTTGTTACCTACACCTTGAATTAAAGGTTTTCATATCCATCCCTTGCCGTACGTTTGCCGGCACCTCTTTCTTGCATTGCCTTTGCTGTAGCTATGGTATGATACAATCATACCATACCATATTACAAATGGTTTATAAATGTAGTAACGTATGTTATGGAAGGGGGGGCATTGACAAAGTACAAAGACCCAAGTATTTCTTCATGTAGGAAATGAATGTTTAAGACATTAAGTCATTGGTGTTGAATTGTAGCCTCTTTCATTAATACCCTGCTGCTCTTCAAATCAGCTATTTTCATGAGTGATATTTTGCGTGTCAGGGAAGTCATTAATTCCAAAGAAGGGGTTGATTTTTTTTGTTTTCCACTTGAAGTGTGATATATAGAAATATTAAGTTTGCACACTTGTAAAATAGGGGAGGTTTGGTTGGCCTCAACTGGCAGGGAGTGGGGGAGTCATGAAAAAAACCTACTGGGTTTAGGTTGGAGACCACATTTTACGGAATTTTTGCTGCTAAACATCAGATGAGGTAACTTGACTCTCAGAAATGGGATGTTCTGTGAAGTGGAAGAGGAATGACAACTGTGAGGATATTTATGCCGAAGCTAAGAGAATCTTAGGGTATGGGATGGTGGAGGGGAATAATTTTCTACCTAGGTTACTTCCTTGATTAGATGAGGTGGCTTCTTAAAGAGTTGAGCCCAGGAGCCTTCACTGAAGTCAGGGCCTCACTACCTGGCATCTGGATTTTGAGCTAGTACCGTTTTTATGGGAATGGGCAGTATCTCTTCTGACATCCTAAGGTCCCTTTCACCACTCTGAGTTCTTCAGACCATCTCGACACTTGTAACATAGTTTTAAAATGCACGTTTTCTCTACTCTCCTGGATCGTCCACAATGAAGACAAATGCCACATCTGATTCCACTTTGCGTTTTCCACAGCGCTCTGTAGATTGTTCTGCACATACACGGTCAGTGCCGCATTGATGACAGGCTGAAGACAGCTGGTACCTGTGGGGTAGAGCAGTGATGTTCAGCCTTTCATTATCTCATGGCACACATAAACTAATTAGTAAAATTCTGTGCAAGCCCCAAAATACATCTTTTTGCTACTCTAACAACAACAACAAAAGAAAACCGCATAATTTTGGTTCATTTATATCTATAGCTATTGTTGAGTTGGGTGTTGTCATTTTTAAATTTGATGATCTAAGGGAAAAGAGGCCAGTGTCCCTGACTAAATAGTCAGGTACTGCATGTTTTAAAAATTCTTGCAGCACACCTGTGATTTTTTAGTGCAACCTGCAGTCATTGTCATTAGTACGCAATTTAAGGAGAAAACGTCAAAATTTACCTTCTCTGAAACCTAATTTTACTTCTGTGTCTGAAACTTACTTGAATCATACTTCGAACATGAATTGTGCACACACAGACATTATGTACCAACAGGACTTAGAAATTACTTGGGAAAAACTTAGAGACCCAGAACACGCAGATCATACACACTGTGTAGTATTCCATCTAGATTCTTGGGACTAAATGACACCTTCCTTACTAAATGAATCTTTACGGCCTTATCTAAGGAAACTAACATCTTGCAAAACTTCTTGGCATAACTTTGCTATTTATATATTTAAGACAAGATTTAAGGTTTGGCATCAGATTCTCTCATCTTGCTGTAGCTGCTTTGAATCAGCGAAGGGATTTCAAAGGCAGCGGGTGTCACAGTGAAGGTTTGCTCATCATGAATTTGAACTAGTTCTAGAATATGATTGCATATTTTTATTAAGTGTTTCATCTAGGTTGCTCTAAAGTGTTTATAGTATCTCCTTTTTCCCTTGGAAATGTTACAGAAACTGTTATTCCAAAGCACTGACTACTTTTGCCTTTCTCCATCTTTTACAAGCTGTGCATTGAGCCTGGCTTGCTAGAGGGGGCTGTCCTTGAGGACAGTCGGTCAGTTATGCAGATGTGCTCTGTAGGGACGTATTTTCAGAGCCCAGCACGCTTCGTGTGCCAAAAAAGGTCAGAGCTAGGTTAAGGACTTCGGGCTTGGACTTCTGTTGCATGATCTTGACTTGGCTGCTCATTATCTAATTTTGCAATGATGTGTTAACTTTCTGTTCATCTCAGAGAAGCTACAGTCTGTCATAACATTTGAGGGGAATGGTTGGCTGTCTCCCTTCTTCCTGAGAGCTCTATTCTTGGTGAAACTCAAATTTCAGTTATTAGAACCCCCGATCAGTTGAAAGTCCATGAAGCAACATAAGATATGAGGAGGATCAGCCAACAAAGCCTGACTTATACGGACATTATATTAAGAACATACCATCTAAATAAAACTCGCAGACGCACATCCTGGGAAACCGCAGGACTTCGCTGAAGCCAGGTGTGAAAGCTCTGTCTAGAAGCAACAGCAAAATCTAGGGAATTTCTGGCAAGGTCTTTGAAATGACTTTATGAATTATTTTTGTATCCTATTGGTACTTGTCCTGTAACACAAGGGAGGCCTGGATTTTTAAACGGAAAGCCTGCAAATGAAAGTACTTTCTAAGTTTTAATCAACTCTTTATTTTGAATAAAGTATTGATGATATCTTTGTAAATCTGTACATCTTAATTATTGTTCATAAATACTAAGTTAGCAATGTTAGTAAATATTACTAAAAAAGCACTTGGAAATAAGTTGGAGAGACAACAGACAATACTGTATATTGAAGGAAAAATGGATAAAAATCTTTCAGAAAACTACATGGGAGAATTTGTCCTGCGATAACAACTACCTTTTGTATCTTTTGTAAAGTATGTTTAATGCAAATTACAATATAGTCCAATAATGCTATCGTAGTTTGATAGAGTTATAGATTAATATTATGAAAAAGTCCTTTGCACTTGACATCACCAAATGTGGTTTCAGAACTTTTAAAGACCCCAGTTCTAGCTAAATTATTCAGGTCCGACAAACATGGAACTAAATGTATTTTTTAAATTAAACTGGGCACTCTAATAGACCAATTAACTGTATGAAATCATTGTTTTTTAAAAGAAATTATACAGTGTGACCCAATAGTATGCCCTATATTAAGAAAAGTATAAACTTTGTAAGTAAGTAAAATTTTAGGCAATTAAATACATTAGAAAGTGGGTTATAATAAATGTCCTTCAAAATAAACAGCTCAGCCCTGGCTGGTGTGGCTCAGTGGACTGAGTGCCTGCCTGCTAAGCGAAGGGTCCCTGGTTCGATTCCCAGTCAGGGCACATGCCTGGGTTGCCGGCCATGTTCTCAGTCATTGGCATGTGAGAGGCAACCACACACTGATGTTTCTTTCCTTCTCTTTCTCCCTGCCTTCCCCTCTAAAAATAAATAAATAAGGTCTTTTTAAAAATAAACAAACAGTCAATCAACACATTTAAGATGACTCCACCTTCTTTTGATCAAGCCCCTGCTTGAAATGATTTACTAGCTCTTCTTCCTCGTGGATTCCAGTCAGTTTACAAAAAGTTTACTTTTCTTTCATTTACCCCTTACAGAATTGATTAATCCTTACAGATTCCATTAATTACACCCTTTTATGTGGATGACTCTGTCTTTTCTAACTCTTCTTTGACCTTGTGCCCTAGCTCTATTTCTTCATGTCCGACAAGCTACTATTCACCTTCATTTCAGTGCACCAAGTATACGTCTAACTCCTCATCTTCCAACATCCTTCTCCAACCCAGCATACCTGAAGTTCTCCATCGATGAGACTTGAAATCTGGGTGTCCCCTTAGGCCCTTTCTACCTTACAATCTATGTAGGTGGTAATCTTACCGGTGCATTTATATAGCATCTGTACACAGATGTCTTTAGATCAAGAGACATGTATTTATATAGTATCAGAAGGATCTTGAAGGTCAAGCTTGTACTCCTTGTTCTGCAGATGAGGAAGCCCAGGCTGAGAGAAGAAAGGTGGCCGGTGATAATGGTGCTCTCTAACCACAGAGACCCTGTGGGTGGTGGGATAATGACCCTGGAAGATGCCCGTGCCCTAATCCCTGGAACTTAGATTAAGTTAAGGATCTTGAGGTGGAAAGATTATTCTGGATTATCCAAGTGGACCCACTGTAATCACAAGGATCCTTACAAGAGGGAGGCAGAGTCTGGAATGTGGCAACGGAAGCAGAGTAAGAGTCAGAGAGAGTGAGGATGTTACACAGCTGGCTGTGAGGGTGGAGGAAAGGCCATGGCCATGGAATGCAAGTGGCCTCTGGAAACTGGAAAAGGCAAAGAGAGGGGTCCCCTGGAGCCTCCAGGAAGAGTGCTGCCTTGCCAACATCTTCACCTTTAGCCCGATTATGCTGATTTCGGGGTTCTGACTTCCAGAACTGTGAAATAGTAAATCCATATTGTTTTAAGCCACTGAATTGTGGTAATTTGTTCTAGTAGCAATGGGAAACTGATACAGACCCTAATCCTCAAGAATTATGACAAAAGCTGTACCTATACAGTCAGGGTAATGCAGAGTATTGATTACTTCCTGGGACCAAGCCCCTGAAGGTTAACAGTTGGAGAAATGCATGAAGTTTTCGCATCTATTTAACAAATTTCTGCCAAATTGGAGCTGTGTTGGGGATTCCTGAGGATCACCTCAAGGACCCTGAGTATAATCATCAAAATAACCAATTTTTTTTTTGCCGATGAGATCAGTGGGGTGGGGTTTTTATTTGTAAGCAAGATGCACTGGTCCTCTGTGTTCCAGCCAGGGTTGGGATTATTCACACCAGAAGGGAGAACACGCAGCTCCCAAACCCCTGCTGAAAGCCACTTGTAGAAATCTTGCTGGCTTTCAAGCTTTGCTCCGATTTTTTCTAAAGCGTATCTATTGGCAGTAAGTGAGATAAAAGAAAGTCGTGACTGAATGTCGGCATAGGCCCCCATGTCTTCATGTAATGAAATGATAGGGTCCCCACCTTGGAATGGCCTCCCAGGTGTCTCAGAGACTCAGCACAGCCCTTCTGATGTGTTTCTGCATCTCTCAGGCAAACTCTCCCACACCCCCCACCCCCACCCCCTGCCAGCTCTGGGCCTGGTCTGCACAAACGA
>PVKM010006679.1:0-43525 GCA_004027735.1 Carollia perspicillata
GACCTGGCTTGAACAGGTTCCCACTAACCAAATCTGAGAGCATCTAAATAGATGTGAACATGTTTTTCTACTGAGGCAAAGGGAATTAATGTTGCAGATGGGTTTTGGAATTAGGGTTGCTTATTAACTGACCTTAAAATGAAGAAATTGTCCTGAACTACCTGGGTGTCCTCAATATAATCGTGTGAGCTCTTCAAACAGGCAAACCTTTCCTGGCTGTGGTCAGAAAGAGATGTGACAACAAAGGGAGGGTCAGAGAGATACACTGTTGCTGGCTTTGAAGATGGACGAAGGGAACTTTAAGCCAAGGAGCGTAACAGGCCTCTGGAATATGGAAAGAGCAAGGAAAAGAATTCTCCCCTAGAGTCTGTGATGCCTTGATTGGAAGATGATAGGACCTCTAATCTACAGAGCTGCGAGATAATAAACAGGTTAGTTTAAACCACTAAATTTGTGGTAATTTGTTAAAGCAGAAGCAGAAAACTTATACATACCGTGGCAGTGGAAAATTGTAACTACGGAAAATTGTAATGCATCCCACCATTCTTTTGACATTGTTTCTGTAAGAGCTGATTCTGAAGCTTGTAGATAGGTAGTTTGTAGATAAACAGCGTGTTTGTGTAAGAATTCTAGGAACTAACTTCAAAAGATACAGACTCCAACCTGCAGGCATCCCAGTTCCAGGAAACTTCCTGACCTTTGACCGTGGAGTCGGGATGACGTGAAGCCAGGACAATGCACACTGACCATCACTGTCCTTATCAGAATGGACTGAGCTTATCGGCACGTAGAGAACTTTGCAATCCCTTCCCTTCATATCTTTGTTCTGTTCGCCTCTCCCTCTTTATAAAAAGTCTCCCTCCACTGAGATGTGGAGACAGACTTTGAGACGTGACTCTTCCATCTTCCCAGGATATGGGCTTTGTGACATGAGTCTCCCATCTTTCAGATGCCAAACACTTTATTTACATCAGCACCTGAGTCTCTAGTGTTGGCGTTGGTAGTGGCAGGCAGCTGGACCTGCTTTTGGTTACAATACCGAAAATGACTACAACTCCCAATTCTCTATATTCCTCCTGTGCTGTATATTTCTTTATAGACCCAACATTGAGATAGCAGAGTAAGAAGCTAGGAAAATTCCTTGGCAAGTGGGATAGGGAAACTGAGACAGACAGCTGAATACAATGGCCAGCAGTTTACAGCCAGGTGCTGATGGTCACAAAAAGGAGAGCCCCAGGTGCCTGGCAGGGGGCAAAACTGGGGAAAAAAGGACCTGCTCCCAGACTCCAGGGTAACCTCTCCTCCCCTGGCCTTTCCTTCCTGGAGATAATATCTAGGCCTCAGCTGTGTTTCAGCTGCAGGCCCAGAAAAGCAGCAAAACCAGGTGAGTGAAGCCAGGACCAATTGCAATGACTAAAGATCCACTTCCCTATCATTGACTAATCAGTGAGAACTGATGAATATTCTACAAAAACCCTCCCCTGAAACCTCCCCTAAGGCTCCCCACTGCAAGAGAGAGAGAAAAGCCTTAAGACAAAGAACCCAGAGCTTGCACCCTCCCTCTGGGGAGCAGCCCCTACCATTTCCTTTCCCCTCTTCTTCCCCGTCTTCTTTCCCAGGGGCATCCTCTCTGTCTCCTGAACTCTAAGGCAGTGAGCAGAGGCAGCTTGCCCCAGGATAATCCCCTGAACCTTTCCCCAAAGCCCCTTTTCTCTGACTTCCCCGTGAGCTAAGGCAGCCCCACCCAGGCTCTCCTGTTGCTTCTTCTATGCTAAACCCTTCCTTGTTTCACTGTTCCCAGCTTTAATAAATGCATCCTCATAGTCACCTGGACTAGTGTTGTGAAATCTTTCCTACACAAAGTCAAGAACCCACATACTACAGCTGACCCTAGCAGACCCACTCAGGGCCAGGACCCTATCCAGTAACAACATTTTGTGATATATTTATTTGCTATTATTTAATGCCTGTCCCCAGTAAGTTAGAAAAGGCAGAGTTTGTCTGCTTTATTCTCTGCTGTATCCACAGTACTTAGAGATGTACCTGAACAGAAAGGACACTCAGTAAATGTTGTTTGAAGAAATATTGAATTTATGAGTTCACATTAATAAGAGCAGCCATTTCTGAAACTGCGTTTATACTATCAATCTGAAATAGCAGATTTCAAATTTGCCATAACACCTTCAGTCTTTTCTTCAGAATCTACCTTAAACAATTTCTATATGGGTGACTTTGATTTTCCTGCAACAAAATTCACAAAATGACAGTAAGTCAATGCATCCAGGGCTGACTTCTTTCTGTTTTAAGACAACTCCCACTGACCAGCAGGAGGAACTTCCAAACTCACTTTAATAAATGGATAACATTTCACCAATTTCATCTACTGTTTAGAGAACCTCCTTCAGCCATAAATCAGCTCTATGACCTAAGAGCAGAGCAGGGAATTGTCCCAATCCCTTTGCTCGGTAATTCCAGAAATGCCTAAAGCTCTACAAAGGGGGATCTGATGTAGGAAAGTGGGAATTTACAACCTAAGGAAAAGCCCCAGTCGGGCAAAACAAAACATCAGACTGAAAGCCCCAGGAGACCTTTCTTTCTTTGCTTACAAAAGTCTTCGTATCCCCATAAAATTCTTTTCTTCAATGAAGCAAATCAATCCACAAAAATTGAGCCTAAATTGTAACTATGACTGTAAATCTTTACCTTTGTCATGATTCTAAGGTTCTAGGAGATAATCATATAAACTAACTGCTGTAGGTCTGTTTGCTGAAATGGCATTCTCCTGAGGACTCGATAGAAACCTTTGTCCGCCATTGGGAAAAAGCTCAGGTTACTTTCTGTGACCCAGGAAGTGGCGTGAACTGCCTGGGTAAACACCAAGAAAAGCGAACACATCTTTAAACATGGTAAAGTGTTTTGGAGCACAACTTTTTCAAGAAGCTATCCCAGATTCAAAATAAGGATGCAATTTTTCCAAGGTAAAAAACAAGAATGATTTCCTTTCATCTACAAACACATTGTTTAAATTTATTACTTCCATTAAATGAAACAAAGATTTTGATCTGTTGGTTAATTTTTTTCTTTAGAGTAGCATACCTTACCATCAGAGTTCTACCTAATCAAAATCAAGATTCTACCAATTATTGCTGAAAATCTATATAAACTTTTCTTATCCAGCCTATAAGAGTTACTCATTCAAATTGCACTAAAATTAGGATATACGCCTAATTGCCAGTTTGCCAAATTTTTTTACACCAATATATAAGACACTTTTTATCTACAGGATAAGCTCAGATGTGGGGCAGGCTCAGGTGGACTTTTAAAAAAACTAAAACAAATTCATGAGGTTAACTCTTGATTTAATAAACTGAAATATTAGGTTGTAGGGTACTGAGCAATTAAACAAAGATTTATTGAACCATTTGTTCTCACAGCCAAAAGTTTTTCTTACATAAAAATATCTTCTACCAAACAATTGTACCCTCATGGTCTTAGAGCTTTGGAGAATAACATCTGAGATCTATAAAGCAGGTAGAAACTATATGGTTTAAAAGTCATTAATGGCCTGTTTGAAGAAATAGAAGACTCATTGATTTAGCTGACGTAGTCACCTGGAGAGAAAGTGGGATTGGAATTCAAAATGACCTTGCTAAATTGTGGAAGCAGATAGACCTAGGTAGAAGGACACTCAGAATTATAAGCACAGCAATTACTTTAGAGCAAAAATAGGGCAAAAAACTATGTCAAAAGGAAGGAGCAAACCTGTTAAACCAAGGTGGGCTTTAAAGATCCTGAAAGTATTTGAGCTGAAGCTAATTAAATAACAGATCAATTCATAAAATAAATGCATAATTAGAGCAAGCACAATATGTACTGCCATTTTAAGTCCATATGTGGAAGAAAAGTTAAAGATTTAGAAACCTCTATAGGATTCAGAAAACAAAACTTAGCAGGATGAAAGTTTTATAAAAGGTCTGTTTTAGAAAAGGAAATAAAATGTATTGAGCACCTATTCTATGTTAAGTAATAGAAATGAAAATATTTCCGATTTGGTCTCCAGGACCTGTGAGTCTAATAAGAGGAATATGGGAAGCTAACAATAAAATAAATGGGTGTTTTGGTAGCAGATTGATACAATATCTAGCAACAATCAGTAAGCATTAATAATAACAATGATAATAGTAAAACTGAGGCACGAAGAGATAAGAATGTTGCTCAATTTGGTAAGTGATAGAGGCAGATATTAAAGCCAAGTAATCTGACACTGGAGCCATGCTCTTAACCTCTCATCTATCCACTGGCCCCTAAGGACACAAAAGTTGAAGGATGTGAGGACAGCGAGCTAGTGACTACAGGTGTCTGACACCTAAAACTCTAGCTTAGAAAGCCAATTTCTACTGGCCTCTATACCAAAAAGCCTATCCACGCTGCAACCTGGAATTAAACAGGCCATTTCCACAACAAACATGGGACACCACACTTGCCCTTGGTATCAGGCACATTCTTTTTCTTGGTATAGTATTAATATGGGCGGAGAGAGGAACAGGGACTTACTTAAAGGAGCCCAAGTAAAATAGGAGCTTATCCTAAGAGAGGAAGTAGAAATGGGTTGAATAAGAACCTCCACCATCGGTCCAGGCCTTCTTGGAAACCCATAGGGAGATAAAACACCTAGCCTCAAGGGAAGAACAGGAAGTGTGGAAGATCAACCTTGGGAAGATGAACTAGTTGGGGAATTCATATCTGTGGAGCTCTAGGGACCCCCTCAGCATCAGGAGTTGATGGAGCCTCTGCGGTCAGCATGACTTGGCTCTTTGGGCTCTGTTTTTCCGGGTCCTCAGGTGGCACCCAAACATCTCACCCTCCCTTCGCTTAATTCTCTTGCTGTCTTGCAGTGTGTGCCCACTCATAGATTCTGCCTCCTCATGACAAATATTTGTGGGACTGACCACCTCAAACTGTGGCTCTTTAGCTCCTGCTCCTCATTCCCTCTGTAAATCTCTTCTTGGTTTTTTTTTTTTTTTTTTTTTACTGAAATAGGTACTAATTTGGCCAAACTCAACTCATTGTTTCTACTTGAAGAGAGCTTTCCATATCAATTGACCAAATAGCTGTAGGTCAACCTATTAAATCTCTGACATCTGCTTGAATTGGCCATGTGTTTGGAGCAACTTGTGAGGTTTTCAGGGGGTGAGGTGGGATTGCGAGGAGCAGGGCAGGCCTATTTGGGTCAGATAGGCCTCAAACAGATTGTTTACTGTGTCTGGCCACAGTAAACAATAAACAAATACTGGAATCTTGGTGTTCAAGGCCCTTGGTGCTCAAGGAATGGCGTAAGGCTATTCAAACAGACGAGAACCAACATTTGTTGATCTTTAGAATGTGCTTAGTGCATACATCCCATTTAATCTCACAACAGCCATAAGAGGTAAGTATCATTGCCACCATTTTCAAGTGATAAAAGTGGTTAAGCCACTGTCTGTGGCAGAGCTTAGATGTGAACCAAGTTTGCTTAACTCTGAAGGCCTTGTTCCTCCCACAATGCCATGCTGCAAGCCAGTACTAATAGGAACACTGGAGGCATTATAAATAATTTTGAGCATGCTCTGGGAAGAAAATCTAGATAAAAATAGGTATTCTATATATTCAGTTTCTTTGTTCTGTAGAGAATTTTAAGAAAATAATATCTTCATCTTGCTGAAACTAAGTATTACTCAAATGCAAATACCTGAACCAGACAAAAAAAACAAGCATTTGTGTAATATTTTCTCTGGGCAAAACCTTTTATGTAATGTTCATAAACTACTTTAATCCTCACAACTCCACCAAGTAAGTATTTCACTATCTCCCCCTTACAGATGAGAAAACTGAGGCAGTGTGAAGAGAAGTACTTGCCCAAGGTCACCCAGCTATAACCAGCAGAGCCAGGACTCAAATCCAGCCCGGCTCTGAATCCAGCCCTCTTGGCTCCGCTGTCCACATGGGCTATATTCATCTACTATTCTGCAGCTTTCCTGGGTGTGTGCAAAAGCAACTAGATGAACATAGTTTAGCTGTCCTCTGAAGAAATGGGAAAAGTTTTATTTTTATATGCAAATTTTGAAGTTTTGCTACAGTAAATAAGATGTATAAATCTATCATGTGTTAAAGCCTGTCAAGATTTTTAAAAGCAGCTCCGTTTTGAATTATTGTTTAAACCTTATAGAATCACCCTTCCATCTGTTTGGGAGACTGAGATGTGAAGAGCTATGAGTCACAAGGAAATCTGTAAACAATACAGTATTAAGCATTAATTGTATCATTTACTCTTGAAAAAAACATAGTTCCTGAATATCAAAGTGTTCTCACTGTTGCTATAACAACTTCAGCTTACTGTTGTGACTTCCTCTGTTCAAGGCAAATGCTTATGTTTACCAGAGCTAAGGTTCAGGAGGTTTAAAAATATTATGTAGCTGTAATGCATGTCACTTAGCCAATTCACTTATAAAGTAAAATAATGAGCAACTGATAGGAGGCAATGAATGAAATTCTTCAGGAAATGAGCTCAGAGAAGTTTTGAGGGAAGCATGTTCTGAATAAAGCACTGTCTGACTGTGGCTATGCATTATTCCTATGCCAGAACATACATGGCATTTAAACCAAGACTCCATTGCTCTGCACCAGTTGTCCCACCGCCCAAAACAATGCCTGGCCACAGTAAACAATAAACAAATGCTGGAATCTTCCCATTCCAGTATCCGCACTTGCCTCACCTAGCATTCAGGCTTTTGAATTCTTGATTTAGTTTCGATTTTCCCGCATTGAAGTAATTATACTCTGTTTATTTACAAGTAATTAAATGCTGCTGACTGTTAATATTCAAGGAAACAGAGACAAGAGTTCAGGAAAAGTGATACATGGTTTAAATTATTGAGCTATTTTAATCACGATTGTTCCCTTCAAATATGAATGAGTCTGATCAGCAACAGTGCAAGGAACATTTCAAAGGCACCTATAAACCAAGTATACTCACAACTTAGTGACATTCTTCCTGAGAAAGAGAATTCCACAAGGCAGTTGAGCACATTCAAAAGAGCCCACACCTCCCCACACCCCTAGTTGAAAATTGAAATGTCAGCAGACACTGGGGCAGGAGACAGACATGTCCAAATTTTGGAGGACGTCTTGCTCTGTGACCAGTTGTAGATCCTTCAAAAACCTTAGAGATAGAGAAGAAAGCAGGACCTGAAGCTGCAGGCAGCAAGGCCCTGCAAACCCTGCTGGTGTAGACAAAAAGGGAAGAACCAACAGGCGTGGTGACTTCATTGTGAAACGTCCTGTCTCACACATGCCCTGCTTGAGGGCCGGTGTTCGGGACCATACTCTGGGGAAAGCAGAGCACACCAGTCGGAATTTTTCGGTCCTTCCTCTTTCTCCTTCATTTCCTTCTCCACTATCTGTTCCCTTACCCATCCCCCTCCCCCATCCACACATCCAGTAAAGCATGTAAAACTGAGGCAAATGGTTGAAGAAATTGTGTGTGTATTGCATCATATAGGAGGTCCTTGTCAAATCAAAATTGGAAGAGTTCAGGATGTTTGGAGATCATGAGAACATTATTAGAAAATAGCAGTGGGACCAAAAGAAATATACCAGTCAAATATCTTGGTGAATCTCTTGGAAGAAGAATTTGGTACCTGGAAAATTATTTTCAGAATATTTAGATACAATTCTAAGATGCCATAAGTATATAATGCATCATAGATTTAATTGTAGCTTTTCCGGAGGAAAAAGGCCCACAAGTCAATTGCACAAGTATACACTTTTAATAACTGACAAAAGCATTCATATATCCATATAATTATAGACTAACTTTCTTTTTCAGTGTAATGAGCAAAGTTTGCATCAAAGATTTGTTCTTAGAGAATCTTTGGATTCATTCTCTCTCTTGACAAATATGCCTGGCATCAGAGTGACAAGCTGTTTCCTATACCCATGCTCATCATTTTGGTTTTGTTAACTCTTGAAGATTGACAGTATAATTCTGAAGAATATTGAAAAATATTAGCATTTCTTCTGCATTCCCTATTTGGTTAAACTAATAGTTTCATATTTTTCCCTCATTAAATTACATATCACTGAAAGTTAAACAGCTTTTCTTGAAAGTCAGCCTGAAGCTTTTGACAGATATGCTACCCGTAAAAGTTGAGTTTGTTCAAGGCCCATCTTGGCATGGTGTCACCTTCAAGGGAAAAACCAATCTTAATGTCCAGGAATAATCAAAAAACAATTTATATCTTTAGTGCAATCTTTTAAAAAAATGCCAGAAAAAGAGTTTATTTATATCACGTACAAAACCACGTTTAAATACTTTTTCTCCATCTCTCTCAGTCATTCTACCCAGTGTGCTCCCACCAAATGGAAAAAAAAACAAAACAGCTCCCTAAAACTCTGTGGAGAGCCCATCTTCTACTGGCTGTTCTCCTCCCTCTTATTTTCCTTCCTGCATGCTAAATCTCTGTCTCTTTTCTATAAGAAACACTCTGCCTTTCCCAGTGTAAATAAACCAAGCTGGCTGTCTTCCTCTCACCCATGACCCAATTGCCTCCAGAAAAAGCCCAGAAACCAAGGGAGTCCAGAGATTCTCAGTGGCAGGAAGAGAGAGTCAAAGGCTTCTACTGTCATGTCAAGAGTAGATATTCAATGTTTGAGTAATGATTATTCAAATACTTAAGCTGATGATTTCCTAAATCTCCTAACTTTGAAACATCTTGTTTATACAGGATTTGACTATTTTTTCTGCCTTAAACTGAATTGCTTTTCAGGTGTCAATCAAACCTCTGTGTGAAAAATAACCTGAGAGCTTTTGAAGCAACAATCAACACATGCAAGTTTAATTAAAGTTCAATATTAATTACTCGGTGGTTAATTTTGTATATTTGTATATACATTTTGTATATTTGTATATACATTTTCAGATAATAACTACATCAAAACATATTGATCTCTGTGCAGCCTGCAATTTTCTCTATCATTGGTTGTAAGACACATCTTAACTTCAAAATGGTTACTTAGTGAAGGAAAAATGGTATCTGGCATCCCCTATGACCTTGGGGGTTATATATAGTGTACAAAAGGAAGTTGGATATTAAGGAACTGAGCTATTTTTTTTCTTTACATTTTTGTCTAAAGATCATAAGTTAGTGCATTTCTAATTAGGTTAATGAAGCACCTAATTCTAAACAACTTTGTGCTTTCCCCCATTAAAAAAATGAAGGTATAATTTACATACAGTATTATTCACCCATTTAGCATACAGTTCTGCAAGCACATATAGTCATGTAACCAAAATGTCAAACAGCCACTATGATTAGTCTTTTCCAGAGTCTCACATAAATGGAATCACGTACTATGCTTTTTAAGTATGGTTCTCTTCACTTATCATTGGGCATTTACATTTCATCCATGTTGTTGAGTGTATCAGTAATTCATTTCCTTTTATTACTGAGTATAGTGTCCCACTGTAATGCAAAAGTGCTCATTTATCAGTTTTCTAGCTGAAGGACATCTGGGCGGAGCAACTTTGTTGTGTGTTCTGAGAGAGGCGAGGCCCCTGATGCCTAGACCATAATTTTCAGATCCTAGTTCTCAGTCTAAATGCTCCCATATGGATTTTAGCTTATCTAATATAATTTTAAATAGCTACTTTCCATATTTCTGATTCGTTAGCTAGCTTTTAATGATCATTATTTTGGTAGGGTTGTGAAGTGGGACAAAGTAAATAAATAAAAGTATGGAATTTAGAAATTTAAAGACCTGACTTCAAATTTAATATTGAACAGGTTATTTAGTCTCTGTAACCCTGTTTCCTGCTTGTAAAATGGAGATAAGCACTTCCATTAAGTCTTGAAGTGATGAAAGGAAGTACTATATTTGAAGGAATCACACAGGGTGCCTGGAACGTAGGCAGCACTCCGTAACATTAGTTTCCATTGACACCTGTGTCCTCAGTCTGCTTGATTGTGTGGTTATTTTGGGATATTTATCTATGGATTTTTCAATTTTGTTTTTTGTTTATTTGAAGGTTTTTCCCTTCTCTATCAGTTTCTCGGTTCCTTCTCTCTTTCAAGCACGGCGTTGTTTGTAAGGCAGATCCGTAAACAGAGCAGAACATTAACTTTCCCCGTAAATATTTCTCATATCTGTTTCACTAAAAGCCACAGACCAAGCAAGCGTCTGGGGGAAAAATCTAAAGAAGGATCTTTACCTCTGCTAGAAAGACATCTTTCTGGAGGTGGAAGAGTAGCAGGAGGAGTGAAAGATAATATACAGGAAGCTGGGATGAGAGAGAGAAATACACCCCAACAAGGTCACCGGGGTATTGGCTAAATCCCACAGAAGACCCCCAAGGGGAAGGGAGCAGGGTGCACACTTTGGAAAGTGGAACTGTAAGCAACCTCACCAAACAATTTCTGTGCTCCAAGCATAAGCCAGGGTGCTATGTGGACCTGAGGAGGCGATAGGAGCAGATGAAAGACATCTCAGCAGCATCCTGGGGGTTTGAGTGACTGAAATAAAAGAAGTTGCACCCTCGCCAGCAAATTAGAGGATTGTGTAAGTCCCCAGAAACTCAGCATGACCTCCGAAAGTGAGTGTGTGGGAGGGATCCTAGCACAGACCTGGCATTGTCTTCCTCTTTTCTGCCATTCTCATAGAAAAGCAGCTCTGAGCCAGAAATCGAGTATGTAAAGAAAATGTTATGTTAGGCACACCTGAGCTCATAAACTCACCATAGTTGTAATTACAAAGATGGAACACAGACATGATTTCTCCCCTTATGTTGTTTTACAGGTTTATCAAAACTATGTAAATGAGGGAACAAAGTGGCTATGAGGTACATAGGTATATCATCAGGCAGAGTGGTCAAAACCAAAGCCAATATGTATAAGATGATGAAATCCTTATAATCCAAAATATCATTTCCAATAATCGCTTTTTTAATGAAAATGCATTAGCAAATCATATGGCCCTAGTCCCTTGGAAAAGAAGCACATTGGAGAAATGTTACATTTTTTAAATAACATTCTCTGTTTAGCCCAGGCAAACAAGTTGAAAGGAAGACATTTTACCATGAGTATAATTAATTGCTTCCTTGCATATTTGCTGTCATTTTTACTCACTATTTACTCACTCATTCATTTGTTCATTCGTTCACTCCCTCACTAAGTACCTAGCAGGTTCCAGACACTACGGTCAACGTATTCATGTCATCTGGACATGTGCAAAGTCTTTAAGTACTCTAATCTGACCCTTCCTTTATTCTTGACATGTATCTGACCTCCATTTTCTGAGGATAAAAATCAGGCCCAGGGAACATGCCTAAGTCTCTGACAGAGTTCAAGGGTTCAGCCTCCTTTCATTAGGAAAAAAGAATTCTAAATGGTGGGAGCTCCACTGTCAACCTGCAGTGAATTCCCAGAATCCTACTAAAGGCACTTTAAAAAATAGAGTTTCTACAATAATGGAAAGATATACTAACACTGTCATTCTACATACACTGTGAGGAATCCCTGTAATAGCACAGCTGACAAGTCTGTTTAGATAAATTAAGAACCACCTTGAAATAAAACTGACAATTCAAACACTGGAAAAGAAAAACGCTACAAATATTTGGTGATTGTTTTCTCTAAGTTAAGACATCTTTTACTTAAAGGCATCATGGATGATTAGAATAAGAAATTTAAAATATCCAAAGAAGAGTTCTTATTTTAAAGAAATACAGAAATGATCCTTGAAAGTATAGTCTTAGATGAGTTCTTATTTTGAACCTTAAAATACATTTAGGAAGACATTTGAGCTTTGTACAATCCAATCTTCACGCTTTTTATGTTTCAGGTTTTTGTAAGCCAAATCAAACTAACGCTGAAGTTCTGAGGCATTTGTTAATAACTTCGCCTAGAGAAGGCAGTCTGAAATGTCTGTTGTTCATTGCTAAGTTGTAGTTGTTTATATGGTAAATCTCTTAGCTGGAAGGTAAGGTACCCAGAAATAAA
This sequence comes from Carollia perspicillata, assembly GCA_004027735.1. NCBI lineage: Eukaryota > Metazoa > Chordata > Mammalia > Chiroptera > Phyllostomidae > Carollia > Carollia perspicillata. Next base: position 12,033 of record PVKM010006679.1, read on the forward strand.
GGGAATGCTAGTTTTACAAAATGTGATCTACCTAGGAATTGGCAAATACAATTTGGGAATCTTAATTCAAGAGTAAAAATGATGAGATCTGAAGCTTAGCACAGGAATGTTGAGAACTTAGAAAGAGCTTAGACAGATGGAGCATACCTCAACATTGAGACAGACACATCACTTATTGTAACATCCACTCCCCCAGCCCCTAGCACAGAGAGCAATTTCTCTTCCCTGCTCATGGCCACTTACAAGCATTAATCTAAGTAGCTGCTGGGATGGATCTTACTGATAAAAGAATCACAGAAACAATATAATGATGAAACTTACTTCGTTCTGCCAAAAGGACAGGGAAAGCAGGATCTGATATATGGAAACTGAGCCACGTGGCTCTTGATCTCACAATTCTCATCCTGGAACTGAGAGTGTTGAACCTGATCTCGTATAAACTCTATTCTTGTATTTAGTCCAAATAATTGCTGTATTAGGGCATAATCACCACGTACGATGAAGTAATCCTGTCTAGATTTACAAAATGTTTGTGAAATTCGGGATTCTTCTGTTCAATAGTTTTATTCTCCTGGGTTCTTCTGTCCCTTTGCCACATAATCAAGTCTCAACCCATAATGTCCAATACTAAATAAATGTGCCTGAAGTAAGTGACTTTAAGATATGAAAATTGTGAATCTGAGAAAACCCAAGGAAACTGTTTACAAAATGTTCTGTTACATTAAATGTAATTGAATGATTACATGTATTTCAGGAAGAAGTGACTTTGACATCATTGGGGAAAAATGTCAGAAAAATAAATCAATTGTATTGATTTACATAGATAGAAAGCTATAAATATATTGATACTACATATAGTCATATAGATACATTGAAAACATGGATTATATGGATCATAATAGACCTACTTTAAATGCAAGACTTTGGTTCAAAAAATAGTAAAAAATAAAAAGATGGAGAAATATATACCATGTAAATACCAATCTAAAGAAAACTGAAATAGTACATTTATTTCTGTCCAAGTAGATTTCAGAACAAGGAAGACTATTAGGGATGAACATGGGTATTGCATAATGATAAAGGAACCATTTATTCCATAAAATATGAAAATCTTAAATGTATCAATACCTAACAACAGACTTTTATGATACATGAAGCAAAGGCCTAATATATTTGAAAGAAAAAAACAGGCAAATCCACAATTATAACTGGAGGCTTTCACATTCCTTTCTTTGAAATTGATAACAAGTAGGCATAAACAGTAAGAATATACATAACCTGAGTAGCACAATCAACAAACTTGATGTAATTGATATTTATAGAACATTCTACCTGACAACAGCCATATACCTGTGTTTCTCAAGTGCACATGAAATATTCACTAAGATATACCATATTCTGGGCAGACTATAACTAAATGTTAATACATTTAAAATAATAAAAATTATACAAAGTATGTTCTTAGACTCCAATAAAATTTAACGGGAAAACAGTACTAGTATTAGAAAAACACCTAGAAAATTAAGTATTTGGAAATTAAAGAACATACCTTTATGCCAGTACCATGCTGTTTTGATTGCTATGGCCTATAGTGTAGTTTGATATTAGGTAACATGATTCTTCTAACTTTTTCTTCTTTCTCAGGATCACTGTTGCTATGTGGGGACTTTTGTAGTTCCGTATAAATTTTTGAAATATTTGTTCTAGTTCACTGAAATATGTCATTGGATCTTGATAGGAATTACATTGAATCTGTAGATTGCTTTGTATGGACATTTTTATAATGTTAATTCTTCCTAACCATGAACACAGTATGTGCTTCCTCGTATTTGTATCTTCTTCAATTTCTTTCTTCAGTATCTTATAATATTCCAATTATAGAACTTTACATTCTTGATTAAATTTATTCCTAGGTATTTTACTTTTTGAATCAATTGTAAATGGGATTGTTTTATTAGTTTTCCTTTCTGTTAGTTCATTATTGACTTATAAAAATGCAACTGATCTCTGGACATTAATTTTGTGTCCTGCTATTTGCTGAACTCGTTATCAGTTCTAGTAGTTCCTTGGTGGAATCTTGGGGTTCTCTATGTGCAGTATCCTGTCATCTGCAAATATTGACAGTTTTACTTCTTCCTTTCCAAGAGGCCTTTTCTTCTTCTTGTCTGATTGGTGTGGTTAGGGTTTCCAGTAATATGATGAATAAGAGAGGTGAATGATGACATCTCTGTCTTGTTCCCAATCTTAAAGGGAATGCTTGTCATTTCTTTCCATTGAGTATCATGCTGGCAGTGGGTTTGTCATATATGGCCTTTGTTATGTTTAGGTATATTCCTCCTAACCTACTTTGCTGAGAGTCTTTATCATAAATGGATACTTGATTTTATCAAACGCTTTTTCTGCATCTTTTAATATGATCATGTGGTTTTTAATCCTTCATCTTGTTTATGTGGTCAGTCACATTTATTGATTTGCAAATGTTATACCAACCTTTAATTCCTGGAATAAATCCCACTTGATCATATTGTATGATCTTTTTTGGTGCATCGCTATATTCGGTTTGCTACCATTTTGCTGAGGATTTTAGCATCTATGTTCATCAGGGATATTGGCCTGTAATTTTCTTTCTTTGTAACATCTTTATCTCATTTTGGAATTAGGATAATGCTGGCCTCATAAAATGACCTCAGGAGTCTTCCTTCCTCTTGAATTTTATAAAATACTTTGAGAACGAGAGGTGTTAATTCTTCTCAGAACGCTTGGTAAGATTTGCCTGTGAAACCATCCTGCCTAGGACTTTTATTTGTTGGGAGTTTTTTGACCACTGCTTCAATTTTCCTGGGTGTAATCTGTCTATTCAGATTCTCTGATTCTTCCTAATTTAGTTTTGGAAGATTGTATGACTTTAGGAATTTATCCATTTCATCCAGGTTGTCCAGTTTGTTGGCATACGGTAGTTCAGAATATTTTTGACAATCCTTTGTCTTTCTTCGGTGTCAGTTGTTATTTCTCCTCCTTCACTTCTCTGATTTTATTTATTTGGGTCCTCTCTCTTTTTTTCTTGATGAGCTGAGTAAAGGTTTTTTAATCTTGTTTATCTTTTCAAAGAACCAACTTTTGGGTTTATTGATTTTTTGTATCACATTTTTTAGACTCCACTTCACTTACTTCTTCCCTGATCTTTACTATTTCCTTCCTTTTACTCTCTTTGGGCTTTGTTATTGGTCTTTTTCAGGTTCTTTAGTGTAAAGTTAGGTTGTTTATTTTAGATTTTTATTTTTTGAGGTAGGCCTGTCATGCTATGAATTTTCTTCTCAGGATTGTTTCCCAATGTCCCACAGGTTTTGGATTGTTGTGTCCTCATTTTCATTTGTTTCAAGGTATCTTTTGATTTCTTCCTTGATTCCATTGTTGACCCATTCATTGTTTAATAAGATGTTATTTAGCTTCTATGCCTTTGTATATTTTTCAGCGTTCTTGTGACTGATTTCTAGTTTCATAGCATTGTGGTCAGAGGAGATGTTTGATATGATTTCAGTATTGTTAAATTTATTGAGACTCGTTTTGTGCCCTAACATGTGGTCTATCTTAGAAAATGTTCCATGTGCACTTGAAAGGATGTATGTTCTGCTACTTTGGGGTGAAATGCTCTGAAGATATCAATTAAATCCATTTGATCTAGTGTGTTGTTTAAGGCCACTGTCTCCTTGTTGATTTTCTGTCTGGAAGATCCATCCACTGAAGTCAAAGGGGTGTTGAAATCCCTGACTATGACTGTATTTCTATTGATCTTTCCCTGTGTGTACATCAAGATTTGCTTTATATATTTATGTGCTCCTATGTTGGGTGTATAAATGTTTACTAAGGTTATATCCTCATGTTGGATTGTTGCCTTTACCATTACATACTGTCCTTCTTTGTCTCTTATTATAGCCTTGGTTTTAAAGTCTATTTTATTAGATATAAGTACTGGTACCCCAGCTACATACTTTTAAATAACACATGGGTCAAAGAGAAACTTCAAGGGAATATTTTTAAAAATTTAAACTAAGTGAAAATACAAATATCAAAATTTGTTGGGTGCAGCCTATCAGTGATTAGAGGGAAATTTTTAGCATTAGATGTATATATTGGAAAGCAAAAAATCTAAAATAACTAACCTAAGTTTACAACTTAAGAAAGTAGAAAGAAGAGCAAATTAAAACTAAAGCAAACAGATAGAAGACTATTGTAAATATCACAGCATAAATCAATGAATGTTCCTAAGATCAGGAACAAGTCAAGGATGTTTATTCTTGCCCTTCTATTCAATTTTGTATTGGAGGTAGAAATAGGGCAATTGAGCAGGGAAATAAAACAAAAGCCATCCAGAGTGGAAAGGAAAATAAAATTCTATCTATTAGCAGATGGCATGCTATTGTATAAATGAAATCTTAAGTAATCTACTAAAAATATCATTAGAATAAAGGTGTCAAACTCATTTTCACCAGGGGCCACATCCACCTCACAGTTGCCTTCAAAGGGCCAAAATAATTTTAGGACTGTATAAATGTAACTACTCCTTAACTGTTAAGGGGTTTAAATTACATTCAGCCCTTTGAAGGCAACTGTGAGGCAGATGTGGCCCACAGTGAAAATGAGTTTGACACCCCTGCATTAGAACTAATACATGTTATCAAAGTTGCAGGACACAAAATCAATATATAAAAATCAATTGTATTTTTATGCACTGGCAATGAAAAATTCAAAAATGAAATTAAGTAAACAATTACATTTAAAATGGCATCAAATAGAATGAAATACTTAGGAATAAATTTAACAAGGAATTATAAAACTTATACTCTAAAAAGTACAAAATATTGTTGAGTGATATCAAAGAGCTAAGTAAATACAAAGAAATCTCAAGTTCATGTATTGGAAGACTAAACAGTGTTAAGATGGCAATACTTCCCATATAGTTCTATAGCTTCTTTGCAATTCACATCAAAATTTCAGATTGACAAGCCAATATTAAAATTCATATGGGGATCAAGGGACCTGGAATAGCCAAAACAATCTAGAAAAGGATGAAAAAGTTGGATAACCCAGATTTCAAATTTTGGAATTTTAATGCAAATCTACAGTAATCAAGACTGCAGCTATAGCAAAAATGATAGTCAATTGAAGCCAACAATGGTACCAAGACAATTCAACTGTGGAAGAATAGCCTTTCAACAATGATCCTGGAGCAACTGGGTAGCCACATAGAAGTAAATAAATTTGAAAACATCCTTCACATCATGTATAAAAATTAATTCAAAATGGACCATATACCTAAATGTTAGAGCTAAAACCATAAAATGTCTAAGAAAAATATGGGAGTAAAATGTCATGACTATGAGTTAGACAAAGTCTTCTTAGATGTGACATAAAACACACACGTGAAAGAAAAACCACAAGCAAAATCAGACTTTATCAAAATTAAAAACATTTGTGCATGAAAGGACACTATCAAAGTAATATAACCCATAGAATGATAGAAAATAATTGCAAATCATATATCTGATAAGTAGTCTGCTATCCAGAATATATAAAGAACATTTACAACTCAATAATAAAATGAAAAATAAACCAATTAAAAATTGAGCAAAGGACTTGAATAGACATTTCTCTAAAAAAGATATAGAAATGGCCCAATTAGCACATGGAAATATGATCAACATCACTGGCTATTAGGAAGTACAAATTAAAACCAGAATGAGATACCATTTCATGCCTACTATGATGGTTTTAATCAAAAATGAATGAAGTACTGAACATGCTGCAATTTGGATGAACTTTAAAACCTTATGCTCAGTAAGAGAAGACAGTCAACAAAGCCTTTCTGTATGATATATTGCATAATTCCTTGCATGTGATATGTTCAAAATAAACAAATTCATAGAGACAAAAGTTGACACATTTTACTAGGGGTTAGGAGGAAGAAAAAAATGGGGAGTGATTCCTTAATGAGTGTGGGGTGTTCCATGGGGTGACAAAAAAGTCTGAAACTGGAGAAGCTGGCTGTTGCACAACATTGTCAAAACACTAAATACCACCGAATTGTTCTGTGAAATGGTTAATTGTATGTTATGTGAATTTTACCTCAATTAAAATGCAATAAGAGAAGTTGCAGAGAGTTACATATGTAACAAAACCGTTGAACACTCAAACAGTATATGAATCACTTATGGATACACGTATATGTGGCAAAAGCATAAATATACAGAAAAGAAAAACTACAAAATGAGGGTAGTAGTCACCTGAAGATACAAGGAGTAAATGTACTCAAGTAAATATTACAAGGTCTTTGTAATATTTTATTTCTTAAATTGGATAGTGGATATATGGTGTGTGTGTTACATTGTCCTTAATATTTCATTGTAAGTCTAAAATATTTTAAAGAAAATATAGGTCAGTGAGTCAACTTTTTAATTGAAGTATAGTATAGGGCAAAAAGAATTAATATGAAGTTTGATGAATTTTCACAAGCTCACGGCAACCATCACCTGGATCAAGAAGGAAATACCATCAGTGCCCCAGTGCCCCAGCCCCTTGCACGTGTTGAGCACTGTACTGACTTCCGGAATCACCAACATGAGTGTATTTTTAAAAATGAACACCTCCATAGTATAAAATGGGGTAAGGATTTGGTATGAAAATTTTTGACTTTTCATTTGACATCTATCTATGTTTGAATTTTTGCCTTTATTTTTTTTTCATGACTCTGCATAGACAAATCTCAAAACCTTGGCTTGAAGATTTTCCACTTGCTGATTTTTTTTTACCTCTGTTCCACTCTTGCTTCACATTGCTTTGGCCACACCCCAGAATTTGTCATCACAAGCAATTGCACTCTTTGAAATCTGAAGTGCCTTTATTCCAGTAAGTATTCATGACCAATACTTACTCCACTGGTACTTCCATCTCCTGGGCCTCTAATCCCTTATTTTTCCAGCCCATCAGTGCCTCCCCTGCACCCACACACACCAGGAAATGTTGCTAGTTATTATTTTCCTAATGACATGTAGACAAAGAAAGAGACAAATACAACAAATATTCTAACAAAGGTGTGCTAGTCAGTGACTAAGGTGGGCTTCCTGGGGTAAATCCCATCCCCTAGCGTAGTGAATGTACTTCACCCTCTCTCCAAAATCACCTGAACCAGATCAAGTAAAATAAAGGGTTATGCCTTCCAATACTCTAGTAGCAGATGGTCTTGCATGATCACATCAAATAAAATCATGATGCCATGTTCAGAGATCCAAAGCATTTTATTTCTGCTAACTCTGTCTCCTTTTCTCCCTTATCCTTGCTGGTTAACCCCTTTCTTTCGTGGAGTCCCCCCACCTCTTCTTCATCCCCGTTGGCAATGCATGCTGGCCCCTCTGGGTAAAACATTCTTTTAGTAGTTCTTATTTCTCCATGTTTTCTTCTTGTCATAGAAACTGCTCATATGACTTTCCTGTGCCTGCTCTCTGGAAAGCTGATACTTACCAGCAGTGAAAACCTGCCCTGATGTTATAGATAACATTTCCATATGCTTGGCAGTGGGCTCCTGACTCCCGGATGTCCATTTCGACACAACGAAGGTAGGCTGAGAGGGCAGACCAGAGATGCTGAGCAGGAGCCAGGGTAGGAGCACACAGGGAAGTGCAGGGAACGCTGCTAAAAGGCAAATATTCCATGGTTTACTGGGTTAACAGGCAATGATGAAAGAACAAAAGACAGTGCACATTGGATAAGTGCATTCAGAGAGAGAGAGAGAGAAGAGGCCAAATGTGTGGTAAACTGGGAAAGACACAGGTTTGTAAAAAAAAATGGACCAATTTAAATGAAGATAATAATTGCTTAAACTTAGTAACTGATATCTGTTAAAAATATATAAAAACAAAAACATTTCTTGAACTTCCTATTACAAAGCTTAGATAATAACAATATTATTTCATTGATCTCTACTTAAATAATCAGCATAAAATGTCCTACCTTAAAATACGTCAATCAAAGACAGACAACTATTGTAAAATCACTTATGTGTGGTGGGGTTTGGGGAGTGGGCAGGGAATTGGTAAAGGTGATCAAAGAGTACAAAGCAAACTTCAGTTATGACATAAATAAATTCTGGGCATCTAATGTACAGCATGATGACTACAGTTAACAAATTGTATTATATACTTGAAAGTTGCAAGGTTGATAGATTTTCAAAGTGTTCACCACACACACACATACACAAGGTAAAGGATGTGTTACCTAGTCTTGCAGTAATTATTTCTCTCTATATATGTATATCAAATCCTCCTATTGTATAGTAGCCCCTATTATCCACGATTTGCCTCTCTGTGGTTTCAGTTACCTGCAGCCAGTTGCAGTCCAAAAATATTAAATAGAAAATTCCAGTAATAAACATAAGAAGCATCGTTCCTCCTCGTCCACGTGGAATGTCCAGAATATCCATGCTGTATACGCTCCTAGCCAATTTGGAGCCTTCTCAGTTATGAGATCAACTGTCAGGTATCACAGTGCTTGTGTTCAAGTCACCTTTATTTAACTTCATAGTGGCCCTAGAACTCAAGGGTAGTGATGCTGGCAATTTGGGTATGCCAAAGAGAAGACATACAGGCTTTCTAGTGAAAAGGTATAAGTTCCTAACTTCATAAGAAAAGAAAAATACCATATGCTGATGTTCCAAATCATTTATCTGTAAAATTCTGATAAAGAAAAAAGACATTCATGCTAGTTTTGCTGTTGCACTTCAAACTGCACAAGTTACAGCTACAGTGTATGATAAGTTCAGACAGAAAAGGCATTGAATTTGTGGGTGGAAGACATGTCAGAAAACACATTCCTGTCCACGGCAACATGTTGTGTCAGAACACATGAAGCCTGTATGAAGGCATCAGCAAGGGATCCCCTGAAAATAGTGACACCAAGTCATTTACTTCAAGTAAGGGAGGGTTTTACACAGGATCAGGAATAAGTTTGGACTGAAAAATACAAAAATTACTAGAGAGAGAGAAGGACAACATTCACATAACTTTTATATCAGTATTATTATAATTATTCTATTTTTATTATTAGTTTTTGTTGTTAATTTCTTACTGTGCCTAATTTATAAATTTAACTTTATCACAGTTATGTATACATAAGAAAACATCATTTATATAAGATCAGTACTATCTATGGCTTCAAGTATCCACTGGGGGATCTTGGAACATACCCTTCATGGACAAGGGATGACCACTCTACACCTTAAACTTTCACAATATTTTTTGTTAACTCTATCTCAGTAAAGCTGGGGAGGGAGAACCATGTTCTCAGAATATTTTTTTCATTTATGCCTGTACATATTGGTGCCTTTTTTTATGTAAAATGTTAGCTCCAATCTGAGCCACACCACTGTGCAGATGCCTGCAGTGGGAGGTAGGATGGTGTTCTAACACATAGGCAGTTGCCTATGTTTGCCTGCCTACACTGTCTCTAGAAAATATCTAGGTTGAAGCATCCCCAACTCCTGATGCCTGGATGTCCATTTTGACACACTGAAGTTGGGTTGGAGGATAGACCAGAGATGCTGAGCAGGAGCCAGTGGAGGAACATGCTGAGTAGCCTCAGCTCCCCTCTTGCTGGGAGGACCTCAGACCCTGCCAGACCACCCAGCACTGCAAAGCCCTCTACATATCGCCCCTAACCTGGGTCTGAACTACCACACAGGGCAAGGGTCACGGCTTCCAAGTCACACCCGCATTCTCTGATTTGCAATATTAACCACTGCCTCTGTGTTGTCATTCAATTCAGAGAAAGCCTTTCAACAAGGCCACAAAGGTCATGGAGATGACTTGAAGCTCTGGGGAAGGCGGAGTTTCCCATTTCCTGACTTAACATCTGCCACTCAGTTTGAGATTCCCTTTCTTCCTCTTAGCTTGAAAGAAGAAAAATTATTGAGTAGCCTGGAGCTAAGGGTACTGAAAAATCTCATTACATCTTCTCTGCTATCTTCTCTCAGAATGCATTTCTAGTCAATATTCTTGCAACAAATCATTTTTAATTTGAAAGTCACATTCTATCATAAAATGTACACAAATATTAGGAGGCTAGGAAGGGAATTGCTATGCTAAGCATATTGTAAATACACGAACTGTTTCCCTAATGCAAAAAGAATAAATTATCAATTTATCTTCTATGGTTGTCTCATCTGGTTATAAAAGATAGCAGAGCTTTAACTAAATATAAATATTGAAGTTCATTAAACAACTAAGAATTCATCTAAAAACAAAAACAAAACAGTGGAAAGCTAGGACTACTGTCACATCTCAGTAAATACAAATAAGGTTCGAATTGATTTTAATTAAATAAAATGATATTTAAATGATGCTGGAAAGGCGATTTAAAAATATAAAGTGCATCTAACAACTTGAATAAGGATGAAAATGACCTTTGACTTTTTTCTAGTTTATTATAATTATAAATGTAAATGAGTTATTTTCTTATAAATAATTGCTAAGATTCTATGGAGTTTAATTCTGCTAATTATTAACATTCATATACCACTTATCATACCCTAAATTAGAAAGAATGAAAGTTACTTCTGTGTATGTGTGTGTGCATATACTTAGGAAAACCAGTCTGAAACATACCCCATGAATGAGTTTGGATAAAAGGGGTTCAGTGTCTTATATTTCTGAATATGAGTTTGAGTGTGGGCATGTGTAAGTATATGCATTTTGGGGGAGGGTAGGTGTATATAAATAACAAAAAACTTTTAGTACTTATTTTTTATAGTTCTGTGTAGTAAGAACACTTTAAATTAAATACACATCACCACATAAACAAAAAAAACTATAGTATAACAGGTCTGCAAATCATTTTAGACTCTAGAAGCTAGAAGAGACCTTAGTGATTTTCTTTTCTTTCCCCTATTAGCCAACCGAAATCCAGAAAAGGCCAGTGGGTCTCATGCACGTCCACTGTAGAACTCAGGTAGCCACTTCATGATGCATCCTTCAGGATTAAGGTTCCTCATGGCCTCCTTAAAAAAAAACTCTACTTAGCATTTCACTTTTTTGTGGAATATTCTTCTGATTTGTTTTCTTTTTTTTCTCCCTATCCTTTTTTTCCAGTTTTATCTACAAATTGTCCATGTTGGTAAAATTTTGCATTGATCTGCCCTTAATATATACAGTGTCCTGGAACAAGATGGAGGAAATAATAGTAATAGATCAGTCCCAGAAGCAGTGTCAGCAGTGTGATTTGTCTTTTCCTGGTCATGTGCTGTAATATTAAACATTTGTAATAAAAAGAAAAGCATAAAACCAAAACCAAATAGAATCCATATGAAAGAAAATCTAATGCATATTTGCTGCAGTAAGTTATAGATAACTTTACCTCCAAGGGAACATGTCAGTTACTGGGCTTTTATGGAAGCAACAAAACTCGATTCAGAGAGACCTATGTTTTAATTTGCTTTCAACATCATAAAGATGCTCCAAGTGAATACAAAGTAAAAGAGTGGTAAGGACCTTAATGATAGCTGGAGGATCTCAGGTGAGTTGTGACCACCTCGAGTCTTGATTTCTTATCAATAAAAAGATCGAACTAAAAAAATGCCAGGTGAGTTATTTATCCTAGACCTCTATGGAAGGCTGCAAAATCAACCAGCAAGTATCGATTACAGTTGAGGAAGGAAAACTGAAGGATCAGAGACAGAAAAGCAGTCCTGCGTGTCAAGTATGAGGGATGAGTCAAGGCTATAAACAGGCAGACAAGTCAAAGGGTCATGAAATGGTTGGAGGGAACAGCTTTGGGAGCGAGAACAAAAGTCTTGATTTTTGTGTGGCCCTGGCTTCATACTCAGAGGGCTTATAATATCCTCACCAATTTCCACGTTCTACTTGAAATCTCTGGCCAGTGCCAACTATAACAAAGTTTCCTAGTAACAGTAGAAAACACTGACCTTAGACTCCATTGATTCACACGTAACATATGCTGCCCTGGTCTTTGATCATTTTATGTGTTGGTTATATAACATTCCCTATATAACATTTCCTATAAAACATTCTTTGTCTTTCCCAATTGAGTTGTAAGCAAATTACAAATAAAGGCTATATTTTACACTATGCAATTATCAGAGTACTTAATAAAGTTATTTCATAGTAGGCACTTAGTTATTGCTTTATAAATTGTTAAGTAAGCGAATAGAATCAAGACTATTGCAAGATACTTAATCATTCATTTATTCAAAATCTAATTATACACATATTGAGCACCTACTTTGTGTCAACTATTGGTTTAGACACAGGGGATAAAGAAATAAACCAAAAAAGGAAAATCCTTCTCCCAAGGATCTCATGCTACATGATGCACACAGTCAAGCAAGCGCATCACTATGATGTCATGTGACTGGTGTCATACCTGGAAGCAGTGGGAATGGAAAACAAGGAGTGTCAATCTCTTCTCGGGGCAACCAGGTGGGGTTGTCAGGAAGGCTTCACAGAGGAGGTAACATTTTTCCCTTTAATTATGTTGGATAATTAGAAGTTTTCTGGCTGGATAAGGAATGAAGGGAATTGCATGAGGTAAAAGTATGTGATACAACTCATTAAGCGTGTCTCCATTCCAAAATTCCTGTGGTTAAAGTAGTGAAGAATGAAGCTGGAAAATAAACAGCCCGACTCAGAAGGGTCTTAAATGCCATCATAAGAAGTTAATCATCATCTCACAGGGCAGTGATTTCTACACTTTTGGATTTTACAGACCAGTAAATTTCAAAGATATCTTTAAATGACCAAGTTTTTAAGCTATTTAATCAAGCCATTTTCTGAAATTTACATTTGAAATCACCAGTCTTTCATAAAGGAAAGAACTTTTTTTAAATTCCCAAAAAGTAGAAAGAACATAATCCGAGAAAAAGTTTTTTAAATGAGTAAATGTGTATCTTTAAAAATTTCAATAATTTTTGTTGTTTTCCCTTTAACTTTGATACATTAAAACTTTTGCCACAGACTGGTGCTTATTTCATGATCTTGGGTGTTAGACCTGTAGATGTAGCCAATGAGAAATTAATGAAAATTTTCAGATAGGAGAATTACACAAACTTCTTTTTTCTAAATAAAAATAACTTGCATTCCATTTGGACCATTAGCCATGTGTTCAACATTTTCCTAGTTCATATTATTGCTTGCTTCATTGTTTTAGCAACATGGGAAGCAGGATGTCAAAGGGGCATTAAGCATGTAGTGATAGCTTTATTGAGGGCAGCAAACCCTAGGGAGATCATATGTGGCTTCAGGTTCCACATTTGCTGCTAAATTTCCACATTGAGGAGAGTAAGGAAGTTCAGGAAGTCACATCAGCCCCCTGCAGACAATGCTATACTTAAGTCTTTCTAAAAATTACTTGAAAATATAAAAATTTAAAATAGTTTTTAGCCTTAAATATGAATCATTATACTCATAGGTCAACTTGATTTGTTCACTGGTTTGTTCGTACAAACTCCGTTAACTCCACAGAGGAGCCCAAGTGGCCGTACTTCAAGGGATCTTGTATTTTTATGATTAATGGTGACATATAACCCCAAATCAAAGAAATGCTAAATGATGGATGAAATTCTAAAGCTTTACAAGTTCAGTCCACTTGGAACTCGTGTCAAAATGTACAGAGGCATATTCCAGACTCAGGCTAAAACTGCTAAATTGGGCAGTAAATCTCATGAGAGTTCAGCACATGAAATCTCTGGCATTTCCTGCTTTTAATTTGTCTAGGAATACTTCAAGGATAGCTTTTCTTATCATATTTCAGTACATGCCCTTGTCAAATGGAGACACATAGAAGAGACTTGGTTTGTGTTGATAAGGTTGTTTCAAATTTGGCTTGAGATTAGTTGTTATGTTATGAAGACCAGTCCATGTATCCTGTAACCAAAGGGAAAATGGAGAACTCCTCACAAAGAGGAAGAAGCTGTTTGGCAAGGCAATAAAAGATAGTCTTTATTTAAAAAGAAAAGTATTTAAAAATTCAAAGTTGTAGCATAGAGCAGAAATTCAGAAATAGAAACACTAGTTCTTTTAGAAGAACTGAGAAATTAGTCCCCAAAGTAATCAAGCACTTTATATTTAGCTTAAATGTTTGGGTTTTTTTTTTTTTTTTTTTTTGACTCTTTCTCTGCTCCTGTTTTCCTTTCTCTGCTTAGATAGCTAAAATGTCAGAATTCCTTGACCTTACAATCCATACCCAGTGCCTGAGAGTAGTATGTGCACACCTTTCTTCATGCAATGGTTTATTCCTTTGAAAGGAAGCATCTGTGATCTAGAAATACTCAGGGAAAGACTTGCAATACAAAATGAACAAGAACGAGTTTCAGCATTCATGCTGATAATGTGCTTGACCACTTAATAAGCCTTAACCCCCATTTAAAAAAACCTCTCTTGGGTATAACCTGGAATTTGTCAAACACAGACTGTTTTTTCAATATGTCACTGGCGCTAAGATTAACTTTGCTTACAAATTCTTTTCATCTACCCTCTCTAATCTTAGAAAAGTTTTAAAAGCCAAAGTGTGTTCTATATATGCAGTGACTGCTTTTTATTTTAAGGGGATCGTTTGCTTCCGAATCGGATGGAGGATGGAATCTTAACCCAGGTACGTGCCCTGACCACAGCTGATCCCGCAGCCCTTCAACCAACTAAGCCACACTGGCTGGGGTGGAAATTCTATCTTTTTGTAATCACCACTCCACTAAATTGATATCTTTTATCCATAAAATTACATGCAGTGATTATTTTTCTTAATGTTCTTATTCTTATTCCAACGATCCTTTGACACTTGAATCCCAGATCTATCAGTTCTATAGAAAGTCATTTACTTTGGTTTTGGGAATATAATGAATCGGGATGCACAGGCCCAACTAAGTGACCCCTTCCTTTCAGCCTAAGATCTACTTACATAACTTAGCATCAGTGGTTAAAGGGAAACAAGGCAATCACATATGGAATCTCATAAATTTTTTTCAAGTAAGACCCCAGAATGATTTTCATCTTTTACAAAGATAACTCTATTTTGGGATGAGAGCAGAGAATGAAGATACATACACACAGGAAAAATTTTATGAAAGAATTATACCTTTATTCTAGTCAAGCACACTAGTATACTTTGTATTTGCATAATGCACAATAATATGGCCGTATCTTCATGAGTTTTCTCTCCTCCTCACAAAGATTATGCCAATAGTCCCTAGTTTGCCCCAACCTAATTTGCATTAAACACTGGAGTTTGTCCAGGGCATGATAAATCTTATTTTCATAGCCATTTCTCATGCTCAGAAAAACCTGCTGAGCACATCAACCTTCTAAGCGTGGCCCTCTAGCACCTTTGTTCTTCAGATTCGAACCATATGATATTATAACAGGTTACTGGAAGCTAGACCTTGTCTTTAGTTAATTTATTAGCTGTTCTAGAGGAAATAGAACAGCTTTGCCAGTCTCTTGTTGGCAAAGAGTAAATTTCCCAGGAAAATAAAGGCCTACTGGCTTTCAGACAGGGGCGGTTTCATGTTCTACAGGACTTACAGCTTACATAATTTGGAGGGCCACTTTTAAGAAAAAGAATATAAAATTACAAACACAAAATTATGTACAAATTAGGGACATTTTAGAATGAAAGAAGCAATCACAAGAAGTTTGGGAAGTCTTGGAGATGATCTCTAAGATCTCTTTCCAGAAATGTTGACATGAAATGCTTCCAGATTGTTACCTGGCTTCCTCTTTCACCTCGAACACAGCCAAGATCTCCTAGCATCCTCTATTGGTTTCTGCAAGGGATGGCTCTTTTTTTCTTTTTTAAATTTAATCTTTATTGTATTTCTTTCCATAACCATTTAGTCCCCTTATGAAGAAATCTAGAGGGATAATAAGATTGTTTGCAGTTCTTCCCAACTTTTGCAAACCTTTGAATTTGAGGATGGGCCAAACTACTTAAATTGAGAATATTGACCATTGATACCCCTTTAGAATTTTACAAGAAAACTACATTATGAGGAAAAGATGGCAGGAAATCTCTCCTAACCAGGCATTTAACAATTGCCAAAAAAGTCAAAAACAGAGTTTGGCTTCTCTACCAATATGATAAAACCATTTTTGTGGTTTATCCAGCTTTTGTGGGTCAACCTCATGACTGAGACATATAATCAGCAATTTTCTGATACCTAGTATGATTTTAATATGAGTTTAGCGGTGACTTTAAAAAAAATAGCTGGCTCTGTTATGCAAATATTACCGCAAAGGACCTCAATGACTCTAAAATCTAAAATCAATCATGCTGCAAACAGAGTTATAAGTATATATTTTTATGATCCTCCCCACCTTGTAATTGGCTTATGACTACTTATTTCTACATAGCAAATCTCTCCATTTAGTTACTGTGGAATATGTTTTATAAGATATTTATTTCAGAAGATATACCAAGAAGTCACAACTGTATTTCTGAGAATATAAAAAGTCACAATAAGTATTGGAGACAAATTATTGTAGCTTTACAAAAAAAGAACCCAATTTTAGAAACATGTTTATCCATTTGTGCATTGGGCCCAACTCAAAATTGATTTGATAAAGTATCTTGGTTCTGCTTGTGAGAGTCCCTTGATATCATAGGTGACAATGAGTTCAAGTGTGTATCCCTGTGAAACCCTTAATTTTCATGGGAAAAAAAGTCTGCCTTTTTTCTACAACACATACATACAAACACATAGAAACTTGGCCGACTATCAAGGCGTATGATTCTGCACTTAATATACAGTTTGTCTGGGACTGTCTTGGGTTTAGCACTGAACATCCCGTACCTCAGAAAAACCCCTCAGTCCCAGGCAAACTGGGACAGTTTGTTACACTACTTGTATGACAAGACAGACATGTTGTAAAACAAGACCTCACTGCTTCTAGATATGAAAAATCCAGATTGGACTGGGCACTTAGCCTAGAACTTCCAAATCCTTAAAATTCAGTGACTCCTTGAAGTTATAGTTAAAATTTGGTGTGAATGTGCACTTTTCTGTTGGAAGGCCCACAGTTTCACATCAGATTTTTAATGGGATTCACCTAAAAAAAATTAAAGGAAATCTATCTATGGAGGATTACCTGTATAATATACAGCCTATTATTTGTCTAAATACTCTAATTCTTTTCCTTCAATGAACTTCAGACGAGACCACTAGTTACTAGAATAATCTAGACATGGCTGCTGCTATAAGGATGCTGACAAGAACACTGTTCATTGTGTTATGCTGTCCTCTTTTATGGAAAGGGGCTTGCAAAGAAAGACCTGTCTTGCCTTGCTATCAAGCTTCATTTTTTCTGAGTAACTTTGCTTTTTCTTTTACAGACAGATCCTATCTTCTGCTGTCTTCTAGACATCTTAGAAACAAATATATGGCCTGCCCATAGAATGTAGACAACACTTCATGGCATGTATGTTTTTGTGTTAAATATATTCCTGTTTCTCTTTTATGTTCTTGGCTTTGTTCTTCCTTTGTTTCATGTTTGTCACCTACCTCTAATATTTATCATTCTATCAATTAGGACTTAGTTGGAGAGGGAGCATGAGAAACTCCTCAAATAGGTGCTTAAGTGAATAGAGTTTTATTTGCTGACATAATAATGTGTCTTTCCTTCAGGACAGAAGAAAGAGACTTTCGGTCCCACAGTTGTTACCTTGTGCTCTGAAGATGGTGATCTTACTCTGCACTGAGCCCTCCCTCCAGGAATGAATAAGCACAAATGTCGAAAGGCATATACCACTTCTGCTTATTTTCATCAGCCAGAACTTGATCATATAACCAACCCTCAATGAAAGGGGCACCAGAAATTTTTCCCTCTAGACTCATTGCCACCTGGACAAAAGTAGGGTTTGGTTGACAGAAAGGCGAGGATCACAACCAGCAGCAACACATTGTCTTCTGAAACCTCATTATCTTTATAAGTGATATAAAGTCTGCAGCCTGTGTAGTAATAATAACAGATTAAATACATCGGGTTACAATAAGGTACTGCAACAGGTTCTCAGATAGTTTCTGATATGATGCAATTACAACTCAGGGGTATGAGGTATATATAATTCCTGATTACCCGGACTTTTAATTTAAAATCTCCGACCTGTTTCATTGCTAGAATTTGGGAGATTCCAGCAAAATTTTATATATCGTTTCTATTCTTAGATAACTGCCAAAGAAATAGATCCAATTTATCATTCATATTGAGTAGCTGCCTTATGCCAGGGACTGTGCTGAGTTTTGAGAATTTAAACATTAACGAGTTTCAGTCAGTTCTTAGTCCCAAGATGCACAGTTCAGTAGAAACAACAGTCAGCAAACCCACAACTGTGGCAGTGTTTGATATATGACAGTGTTTGGTGCATGCACATGGCTCTATGAGAGCACAGAGGAAGGACCATGACACCTGCCTGGGGCATCCCAAATTTCCCTTGGGATGCCCCATTTCTTCCCATGCAATATGAGTTCTCACAGGGGTGGGAGGGATGAGATGGAAAAGGTCCAGCTTAGATAATGGTAAGTTTGTAAGGTAGAGACCTAGGAGTTTGCCTGGTGGCTCTGCTCCTTAATGAGGAAGAGAGGAGGTTTTTTCATGGAACTGAATGTGGCAGATGTGAAGTAAAGAAGGGAGGGGTACAAATGTGAAGTTGAGATCAAGGATAATTAGAAAAGCAGCTGCCCAGGGCTGTGTACTAGTCTGTTGAAGGACTACTCAATCACTGAGGAGTGAGGCCACCACTTGGCTAGGAGAGTTTTCTCTAGAGGTCCCCTGGAGTCAGCTTGGCTTAGTCCAGAAAGTGACAAGGGCTGGACCCACCCAGGGCTGGAGGTTTGTGTGCCAGGTTTTGTAGTAAAATCAGGGGGAAAGAGAACTGACAGTGCTGGGAGAGGATGGGTGAAGAAGTAGAATATTGAGCATAGGCTGCAGAAGTCGAAAGAGGGGCTAAGAAGGTACTAGTAAACTGGAAGAAACTAGCGACTAGACAATCACTAACAACCAAAGGCTGTTCTTAAAGGATTTATCTCCATAAACAAAAATAAAGGGAAAGGCAGCCAACTCTCTTCCTTTTCTGACTTTAGCTTGCTCTTCGTTTTCACATGTTCTCCTTATGCAGCAGAATCATAAGAACAAGGACACAATGAGCACTGGCTTTGCAATCATACAGGTCTAGCTACTCGCTTACCATGTGACTTTGGAGAAGTTCTTTAACATTTTTAAGCCACACCTTTTAGACTAGAAAAGAAAATAATAATAGTTTTTCATTCCTAAAATTCATGTGAGAATATAGTGAGTGCACATGCAAAGCTCATCAAGATACCTGTTGCATAATAAACGCTCGATAATCACTAACATCTTATTATCATTAACATTGGTAGAAATTAATATTTGCTACAGATTACCTTCTGAACATGAAAGGTTTTTAACAAGTTGTATTGTAGATTCTAATGGGTGTTTTATACCCTGGGAGTATATCCCTTGCTGAATTAGCAAAATATTTGAATTAGTGGTGACTCATTTCTCCAATCTAGCTCTCATTCTGCAATGTCCAGCTGGACTTCTATTTCAACCTGACAATACAGAAATCTTGAGATTTACAAACTAGTGGAGAGATAGGCAACTCCATTCTGAAAGGAGGCTTCCTTGTTCAGGGGGGACCATGTGCACTCCTCATTTGTCAAATTAATGTCCCTGGCCTTCTCGCATCACTTCACTGTGACTTAAATTTGAGTTTTGGATGGATAAGAATTTTCTTGAGCAAACTGTTTTTGTCAATCACTGGAACCAAGCAATTTCTGAATTTGCCACATCAGCATGACACCGTATTCAGTTGTCATTTTTCATAACCCCGTGAGCAGGAAGGCAGTTACCAGGCTGGGTCGGGGAGTCAGGCAGAGCTCATGTCTAATTCTGGCTATGCCACTTATTGGTTTGTGCTTTTAAGAAATTTGCTTAATCTCTGTAAGCCTCGGAGTACTCATCTGTAAAGTGGGATGATAATAAGATTGCCTGCTTTATAGGCTTTGGGTGATTATTATTATACACAGTGCCTTAAACATAGACAGTACTCTAAACATGTTGGCTATTACTAAAGTTATTATTTTTTCAACAATTTCATTCATATTGTTTTATCCACCCAAGTGAAAGAGCTATTGAAAAAATAATACTAGTGAAGTTACCTGATTAGTTGTACCAAAAAAAGAAGTGTGGTCCTCAAGCTAAAGACTTCGGTAGTTTCCAGTGACTCATCAAAATAGAACATTTATTTTACAACGGTGTCTCAATAAATTGTAAAAGTGCCACTCTGTATGGTTCTCATGGAGATGCCACTTCCATAAGTGGATGCAGCAGCCTTTGTTGTGGCTGTGGTTGCTGCCACTGTGGTGTTGGTCTCGTCGATGAGGTTCCGTGTCTGCACCACCACCTTCAGGAAGGCAGAACAAGAATCCTGAGGTGGGTTGGAACTCCAGAGAGCAAGCCAATTCTGCATCTTCAGTGGGGGACAATGCCTCTTTTTATGGTCATTTCAATTTGGCAAAGATTCCCTGGTCTCTGCTGACCAGGAGTGGGGAGGACAACATTGACTGATAAGTCCTCCAACACTGAGCGGTTCGTTTGGGAGCAGAGTGTCAGATTTGCAGTCCATCTTCTTAGCCTGGACTGGGATCTGATCCAGCTTTAAAATATGAAAAGAATATTCACAGGCACCAGCACTTGCTGCTTAGCAGTTCTCAAGGACAGGCTTTTCTGCCTTGTAATTAACTATAATCTCTCTTCTTGGGAATTAAACTGCTTTCCTTGTTCTTTCTTCAAGTAGAGATGAAGGGCAGAAATATGGGTGGGCATGAAGGACAATGGAGGGTAGCATATCATGGTAACAGTTCATCTTTAATACTTTATACTCTTAGAAATTCTTGAATCATAATGCCTTTTCCAAAATATAATTCTCTTGGCTTCTTAAGAATTATTTTTAAAATCAATAATTTTATATGTATGAGCTTTAACAGTACTCTTTTTGAAAAATGACTTGCAAGATATATTCACCATAACAGGGAAAATAGTCACTTCCAATTAAAGAGATCTATGGATCCCACCTGACTAGATTCCATGTACTGTTCTAAGAGGCAAGATTAATTTTTGATGTGTCTAAGTGCTTAACGTCACTGCAGGTAAATTTATAGTTAGGATTTTATGGATCAAATCATATTTGCTTGCAACAGCAAAAAAAGTTATTCCAAGCATATGTTCTTATCTCAGCTAAGTAAAATATTTACATAGGCTGATTTCTGCAGAGCACAGAGTTTTCATTGATGGCTGCCCCGTTTCTTCGAGCTCAGTAACACACTAAGTGCGGCTACTCAACACAGACCAAAGTTCTATTCATCATGCATATTTAGTCCTATGGATTTAATTTCACATTTACCTTGGCTCACAATAAGTAAGCAGCAGAATCCACCAAAAATTGACCAAGACTTGGAAAAAAACCTCACCTCATAAACTAATATTTGGTCAAAATCTAGGCTGTGCTTTTCTAAACAGAGGAAAGGGGAATCCTTTTACCAACACGACAAACTCAGCCATCTCTATGACAAGATTCAGGAAAATTCTAGACTCAAAGCATGTAGAAAAACAATCTACCTCTGGGTTCATAGCACTTCCCTTCCACTTTCCTCCTCCAGAATAATGAATTCAGTCTAGCAGCACTCACCAAGACAGCTCAGCCTCGCAAGGTTAAGGTGGAACATCTACTTGACTACGAATGGGCTCTCAATTGTCCTCTTCTTCCTGTGTAAATTATATTTCTTTATGCAAATTTTCAAGTGAGGCTGACAGTTGAAAGGGGAGCTCACAATCTTCCTCTAGAAAAGTCATTGGAGTTTCTAACACACTCTATTGTACCAGGGATTCTTCTTCAAATCTAAACTAAATCCTTTAAGCAACACTTCACTTCATTCCTAGTAAGTCACAGTAATAACCCTGAAGACATATAAGCTGCACGTACCTTACACCACTTCTTATTTGCCTTTTTGTCTTAAATTCAATTTAGTTTAGGAAATAATTCCTACTGTTTCCACTTCTATCAGGAGAGCATTGCTAAGTGGACCAGAAATTGGAACCAATATCTCTGGTCAGACTATAACTATTCACACTCCCAAGGGACATGCTTACCATTTTAAAATGTTTCTGCAAAAAAAAATATTTTTTTACAAGGGAAATTTTTAAAAGGGATATGTATACACAGACTCTATAATCCTTCCAAATAAATGGTTTTCTCTTTCTTGTGTTTTCATCCAACACTGGTTATATGTGTGACAAATTGTTTTACTTGAAAGTAGGTGCAACAGTACTTTTCTTACATTACACCTGCTCTTCTGTATGTGTCATTGCCACTCTCACATCAAGAGCCAGAATATCATTGCCCTCTCTTGAATCTGGACTGGCCTTGGTTACTCACTGCTCATCAATGGAATGGGGCAGAAGTGGTGCCACATCACTTCTACAGCTGGACCAGAAAAGGTCACGCAGTATCCCTCTGCTTCCTTTGGAATGCTCACCCTCCAGATGCTGCCTTCGAGGATGCCCCTCCTTACAACCCAGTCACTATGCTGGGCAAAGCCCAAGCTACATGGTAAGACCAAGCATTGAACCTGCAGTCCATAGTCCCTGTTGAGGCCACCCTTTGAGTCCTCCCCGCCTGGGAGCCAGGAATCTGAGAGAAGCTTTCAGATGATTCCAGGCCCAGCTGATCCAGTTTTTTAAGGTTCCAAGCTAAGAACCCAGGCACTGTGGAACAGAGACACACCATCTCTACTCGCCCTGCCTAATTCCTGGCCAGAAGAATCTGGACATATTAAGCTGACTGCTGTTTTATTCCTTTAAGAGATTTGTTCTTCAGCATATGTGTTTTCTCTTATCAATAATCTATAGGAGATATATAATTTTATAACCTTTACTTTTTTCCACTCAGGCCTTTATTGATCACCAACATGCCTGTTATTGAAAGAGTTAAGTTAAATACTAAGGAAAGAGTCCATATTTTAACCTGAATATATGGACATTTCAGCCAACTGAGAGACAACTACTCATTTGCTCCAGCCTTAATTTCTTCATCTGCAATATGGTGATAATAACAATTACCACAGGGATTATCATGAGGATTAAATAACATGTCACATTATTATAAGTGACATGCTTAGCAGCAGATTTCTGGAAATGTTTTCTTTTTCCTATGTAGTTTCCATACCTGGCACTTTGTTGGCTTCATTCTGTCTTTAAAGACAGAAAAATATATTACCAAATTCTAGTCACTCAGCCGAATGCCATAAAAATAAAAACTTTTGATATTTGCTTAAAAGTGAGAATCTCAACTCCTTCCCCCCATGTAAGCTGAGAATGTATCATGTTACTTATATATGTGCTTTTTATTTTCCACTAGTGTTGACATTTGAAAGGGTTCACAACACTGACTGGTATCTGGTGAGTGATACAGAAGTGTTTAGCTGTTGTTATTATTGCTTTCCACTTATTTCCATTAAGCTGCGTCCTATTGGTTTTTGACTAGTGTTCAACTTCATTAAAGCAATATTGAAACTTGAGTGTCTAGGCAAAAATGTTTTCATGGGTAACCTCACTCTGTTCAGTCTTTCAACATCATGGCATTCTCATTCTCTCTATTAAATATGAAACTAGGTTGCCCATCACTTGGACAACCTGCCTCAGAGAACCACTGTGATGGTCAAGAGGCCTGGGAGTGCAATATCTGCTTTCCATTCTATTTTGTGATCTTGATTATTAATTAAAGGGAAGCACCAATCTTGAACCTCACCCTCAGCAGTATTGTGTTTCTGATCATCATTTCCTATGCATTTAAATTATTCAGGAAGGATAATTCCCCATATTCTCTTAATGTCCCAACAGAGGAGCCTCGATGATTTCTGATGGTACATATTTCAATATTTCACATCTAGATAAAAGGGTTTTTCTAAACTTTAATCTAAATCCCTCCTGCAGCAGATGAAGTTTATTCTCTTCTATCAAATCATTTAGTATAGAGACAAGTTTCCCAAAAGCATTTATCCAATATTCCTGCAATTCCCTGAGGACCACTAACTGCCCCACAGTATTTCATCTACAAGACACATAAGTAGATGGTTTTCAAAGTTTAAATCATTTTTATTACCCTCCAAGTGGACAATGAACTATTAATAACAATTCTTTAATGCATTCCATGTATCACCTTGATCGGTGTCTGTCAAAAGAAATATGTCAGATTAGCCCACTTAAAGTTTGTCTTGCCAAAGCTTTGATGGTGATTTATCCATATCTTTTTTCCTGGGAATTTAAAAACAATTTTTGTAGTGCTTTCCTATATATTTTCTAGATATGGAAATGAAGTTCATTCTTTAATACTTTTTCAGAATTTTCCTTTAAAACAAGACAGCATTGCCTTTATAATACTTTTACTTCTTTCAAATTCTGAAGATGGTAACAAGTGTATACATCATAATTTCAAAGAGTTGCTGTAAATAGTTCTTTCATGCACCTTATTTTGAAATTCCTCACAGTTAATTCCATGTCCCTGCCAATCTCCTCACTCCGTCTTCCTTGTTGTCTGTTCTGATGTTTTCATCTCTGAGGCTAGATCCAGGTAAATAGATATATGTGCGTGTACTTTTTCTAGTATTATCTTTCCCTTAGTTATAGAAATAACATATTCCCGGACTCTTTTTGTCCCTGATACATGTTTTTTCTAAATATCTATAACTTGTTACACCTACTAAGAAGACAGGCCATTGGCATACCTTTGTGTCAGCATCTTCTGTCCCTTGTCTACAGTGATCAGGGGTGATGTACAAGAGCAGAGTCGCTATTCACAGGGCAGTAAGCAGGGATTTGTAAACACAAGAGGTGAGCAGGATCCCTTAAATATTTGATGGACACCAATGAATGTCATGAAAAAGAAGCCTGAAACTCCACTACAAAAGACATTATCCTCAAGAAAAGGGAGTTAATATAGCAAGCAGAAGACTTTGAAATAAGTAAAATTAGTGTCCAAGAGATTTGAGAGAACAATGCATCCTTTGAAAAAGCAAAACAAAAACAGAGTATGTCCATGAATTAAACATTTCACTTATTACATTAAAAATGTATCCAACTTGAATAGGTGAATATTTACAACTAAAGAATAACTCACTAATATGGAAGATTAACCCAAAGAGTCTGTCACAATGCAGCTTAAAGAACAAAGCAGTGGGGAGTAGGAGAGCCTTGTGAGAGACAAGGATAGACTTCATAGTCGAGCATCTATCTGATGGAAAATTTGGAAAAAGAACAGAGAAGACAGAGAGCAGCTGGAGCAGGTAATCAATAAAATAATCAAATACAATTTTAGCTGAAGAAAGACTTGGTTGCTCTGATTTAAGGGATCTCTGAGAGCGAAGCAGAAGAATTACAGAAATGTAATGCCTGAAAATGTGATGGTGATCACTTCAGAGCCACAGAGAAAATTCTCAAAGTTTCCAGAAGGAAAAAAAAATCATATAAAAAAAGACAATCAGATTGATAACAAATTTCTTATGTCGATACCAAGTGTGAGAACACAATGGAGAGGTTTATCAAACTTCTAAGATAAAAAATATTTTGAGTCTAAAATATATTTAAAAAGCAACTGTAGAATTATTAATACCAGACAAAATAGAATTCTAATAAGAACCCATTTTTAGAATAAGAAAATAAAGTTATATTTTCCATTGATAAAAATGCAATCAATCAAGAAACTTCACACAACAAGCAATAAAACTTTAACTATATAGTAATACAAAATATGAGACCTATGAGGAGAAATTGATAAATATTTGATCATAATCAGAGACTCTAGTCTACCGCCCTCACAAATCAAAATATCAGTAGATTGTGTATCAAAGGACACAGCAGAATGAAAAGACAACCTACAGCATGACAGAAACTATTTGCAGATTGTATATCAGATAAGGGGTTCATATCCGAGCTACATAAAGAACTCATACAACTCAACAACAAAGATAAAAAAAAACAATCTTTAAAATTGACAAAGAATATTTCTCCAAAGAAGATATACATAAGGCCAACAAGCCTACAAAAAGTCATCATTAGGGAAATGTAAAGTAGAAAAATGCAAATTAACACCACAAGATATCACTTCACACTTATTAGGATGACCACTATTTAAAAAAAAACAAAAAATAATAATTGTTGATGAGGAATTGAGAAACTGAAATTTTGCTCACGGTTGGTGGGAATGCAAAATGATATAGCTGCTATGGAAAACAATATGTTCATCAAAAAAGTTAAACATAAAATTATTATACAATCTAGGAATCCCACTTCTGGGTATACTTCCAAAATAATTGCAAGTAGGATCCCACAGACATATGTGTACTCCCATGTTCATAACAGCAGGACAGCACTATTAACAACGATCAAGAGGAGGAAGCAACTCAAATGTCTATCAAAGGATGGATGGGTAAGCAAACATCTAGCCACACAATAGAATACTATTCAGGCCTAAAAAGGAAGAAAATTCTGACATATACTACACCATGGATAAACCTTGAGGACATTATGCTAAGTGAAATAAACCAGAAACAAAAGAATGGATATTGCAATGTTCCACTTTTATGAGGTACTAAGATAGTCAAATTCATGGAAATGGGAAGCTGAACAGTAATTTGCCAGGGTCCAGGAGAGAGGAGGGTGGGAAGTTAGTTTTGTAAGAGGTATGGTTTTTTAATTTGTGGAATAAACAATTTCTGTGGATGGATTGTGATGCCTGCACATCAGTGTGGATGTACTCAATATCACGGAATTGTATGCTTTAAAATGATTACCATCGTACATTTTGCTATGTATATTTTGCCAAATAAAAATAAAGACATTTTTTAGAAAAAGAAAGAACCCATAGATAAGGTTGGAAGCATCCAGAAACAGAAAAGATTTCCTTGCCTCCCAGGATGCAGTCCTACTTGCCCCTGGAGTTTTAGGTGAAGACACCTCTCAGAGGTTTCCCCCAAGCGTGGGCTTCCGCTGGATAGCGGAATTACCATAGAAAGTCAAATCAGACAGAAGCCAACCATAGTGTCTTCCCTCATCCTGTGTGAGAACTAGAAGTTTCCAAGGACCTCACTATTTAAATTTTCTGCATAACAATTACAACTCTCTGCTACTTTTCCAGTTTATCTTTTTGTGTGATTGTTATCTCTATCTTCCCACAAACTATAATCTTCCTGAGGACCAGCAGTCTACTATATTTTGTGTTTAGAACAGCGCCGGCCCTGAATGTGGGATCTGTGAACATCATTGGATGAATAAATGTCTTAAAACTAAATCTCTGTGCATAAATGCAAGTATTTCTATACAACAGATTCCTGGGAATGTAACTGCTATAACAAAGGGCATATTTATTGGGCATTTTGGTAAATAATTAGGATGGCCACTATGTCCAGACTGTTGAATGTGCTTGAAGTGGGCACCAGTCTTAGAGGTCAGTGTGTTTGGGCTCATCCAGTGCATCTACTGAGGGTTCCAACATGCAACAAGACGAAGAACTGTGTTAGACCATCTTCTATGTTCTAGTTGTGAACACATTAGGGTTCAGTGCGCTTTGGTTTCACATAATTGCTTTGGCCAGTTCAGCCACAATGATCTATTTTAGTGATTCATGAAAGCCAGTCTTTTATTTATAAATGTTGACAAGGGCATGTAAGAAGCAGGGAATGATTGTCTGCAAGAATTGTGTGGCTATCTAACATTTAATTACTACTAATCTTGAAATAAAGTTCATAATTGGTACAATGTATAATGTTAAACACATGTCACCCTTTAATTCCTCCCTTAGATATATTTACCTAAGAATTATGCATGCAACCCAGACTATCAGAAAGAAGGGCTCTGGGAAAAATCTGCTTACGTGGCTTAAAACTTGTATTTAGTTATGGACAACCAAATGCCCTTTATGCATCTTGTCTTCGTATTTATTATGTGCATGACTCCAAAGGATAAAATTTTTAAATGCCTTTGTAATGAAATCTGTAAATAAATAACCAAAATGCTCTGGTGTTTTATTGATAAGTTTGAGGATATATAAGAATGGTATGTGTTATGCAAAGAGAGTTAATAATGAAAAAGTGGACCAGATATAAAATGACAAGTGACCACAGAAAATAGGGAGCCAAGATACAGTTTGTGAAAGCTGGATTTCCTGAAGAAGAAACTAGAACTAATAGACTGGCAATAGTAAAGCTCAAATATGAGAATACGTTCCTCAAGGAACTAGTGGGAAACTAATGCACACACACACATTTATACCTGAATAAATTCTGGAAAAAAATCTAGATGATAAGGAAAAAAAATAATTTTCAAAGCTACATAACAATACCAAGTTATTTACAAAGATAAAAATCAGCCAAATCTAAGCCCTGGCTGGTATAGCTCAGTGGATTGAGCATGGGCCTGCGAACCAAAGGATCGCGGTTGGATTCCCAGTCAGGGCACATGCCTCAGTTGCAGGCCAGTTCCCAGCAGGGGATGCACAAGAGGCAACCATACATTAATATTTCTCTCCCTCTCTCCTTCCCTTCCCCCTCTAAAGATAAATAAATAAAATCTTTAAAAAATATTATGACAAAAAAAATCAGCCAAATCTCACAACTTTCTTCAACAACCAAGATGTTATTGTATTGTGAACTGAGGACTTTTAGGCTCATCATTCATGCATAAAAACAATAGATAGTCCCAGATATATATAAGGGCTTAGAAAATATTGTATGCAGGCACTCTTTACACCCACACAAATTACTTAAAGATATACTGTAGCAGACCAAGAGAGTAACAAAATTAATAATTCCAGTTTTTACCCTGTAACATTCACAATGATCAAAAAGCTTGATGGCATACAGTTTCGACAAGGATGTGTTAGGAAACAGATACTTTTTTCTTATGTATGGGAGTGTGCATTGGTGCAATCCCTTTTAAAGGCAATGGCAAATATCTAGCAACATTTGAAGTGCCTATATCTCTGGTAGCTAGCAAGCTCTAGTGTGCATGGAGGAGGGCATGTAAGATTGCCATGGCAACATCCTGGAGACTAAATATCCCAAATACCTAGTGGGAGCACCAATATTTGCACAAAGGGGGGAGGATGGTGTATAAGGGGCAAAACATTTGGTACATTATAGAAATGATGGGATTTCTTGACAACCACTTTGATGCTGGGAATCTAAGAAGATAGGGAAGCTAACACTTATTGGGTTCAGAAAATAGTGTGCCTCGACAGGAAGAAGAAACCAAGCTTCATTGTCACCCCTTCTTCATGGAGGCCTCGAATGAGAGAGAGGATGTGAAGGAAGTCACGTTTAATTGATGAGATCCTGTTCTGTGGCTTCGGAGATGGAAGAGAGTAGCCCTGACTATGAAGAAGAGAACACACTAGATACTGAGACTGTCTCCCTAACAGCCTCTCTCCCCTCTCCCAGCTCTAGTCAATCCTGGTGATCCCGCGTCTCTTCTAGGTTCAGGACCCTCCTAAGCCATTGAGAACAGGGACTGGTTTAAGAATGAGCATGTAAACAGTGAGATGTTAGGGGAGGTTTTCCAGGAGCTTCTGAGAAACGTTTCCACTCAAGAGAAGTGTCTGGAAGATGTCCTGACTTCCTGCTCTGGGTGGTGTTTTATGCATGCCGGGCCAGGACCACCTGTAGCTGCATTCTAAACCCTTGAAGAACAATGACAATCAGAGGGAGAGACATAACGTAAAGCCTATGAACCTCTAGGGCTTTAATTTCAGTCAGCTAATCATTTCTCCCTCTTTTTTTATAACCTCCATCAGGTGAACCTTATCTCACAACAGTCTAGGGCTCATAAGTGATACAGAGGACCTGAAGCTGGTCCTGTAGGCCACCCTCTTGGCCAAAGCTAAGCCCTTAGGCAGAGGAATTAGGGGAGGCCAGCAGTTTACCCCCACTCACCAAAGGCCTCCTGGAAAATTTTTCTGATTAAAAGGAAGGGGACCTCTTTTAACACAGTGTACCCTTTAGGTGGGTACAGTGTAGACTGAGGTGGATTGGAAGAAATTTATTATAGGGAATTGGCACTGCAAGTGAAATTTTTCCTGAATCCCTATTTCAGACACTGTGGGGAACCCAACCTCTCTTCCAAAGTCCCTAGAGAATCATAGGTGTGTGTTGGTGGGGGTGGGGTGGTGCAGCGCTTATATTTTTTCTAGAACCTTGTAGTTTCAAGTACATATTTTTGCTGCACTCTTCATTCCGAATGTTAATTTTTCGAAACGTGCCATCCTTCACTGCGGGGCACTGCCCATCTCCTCCCTCCAGAAGTTTGCAGCAGCAGACCCTGTTTTGGGTGGGAGGCTGCAGAGGGCGTGACACAACAGCAGAGCACAGCCAACCTCAGACACCACTCTGCTGCGAAGGCTCTTTTCCTTCTGGCTGCCTGTCTTATGTGGGCTTCAGTTCTCTGCCCTGCTGCTGGACCTCCTCAGTCTTTCAAACTTCTTCTCTGTCCCCCAGCTCATTGACTCTCTCCTCCCCACAAAATCTTACTTCTTGTGATGAACAGTTCAGCTATTTCATTGATTCATCCAGCCTATTCCCCGCTACACCCAAGAAAACATAACTACTATCCCTTAAAATAACATTTTTTTCTTCCTTGACATATATATAAGTAACAACCAAACAGTGGAGACAATATAGCTACTCAGACATAGGAGCTTATTTAAACAAACTATAGTCCATCTATATCGTGGAATACCAAGTAACCACTAATATGTTGTAATCTTCCATTTCAATATGGCAGACAGGATATCCCAAAGTAAGGACAGTACAGAGAGACAAAAAGGAGTAAGTACAAACAGTGGTATGAAGGAGTGAAGGAAACATTAGGCAAACAGAGCTTTTGCAATCTCTGGAAAAAAGCAAATGGACACTGAAAAGGCTGCCTGAGGTGTAGGAGTCATTTTCCTCAACAACAAAGCCAAAATGAAGCCCCACGCTTGGAGCCTTTAAACTAGGAAGAAGGACAAAACTCAAAATGATTAATTCAATGATTATTTACACAGCAGCTCTACAATTTGGCCCCTCTGCAACCCCATTCTACCTTCCCTAGGACAGTTACAATGTTCACCCCCAGGATAAAACCAAAGAACTACTGTCTAAAGAAAATGACCAATAGGCCTGGAAGGGAGCAGGGCCATTGAGGAATGGAAGTGCTCCAGGGCACAGCCTTCCTCCTGTGGTGTGAAACAGGATGGAGTCGTTCTACTGGCCTGCCTGCTTTCTGATCTTGTAACCTAAATAAAGCTTTCCAATAATCACCCTCTGCTCGTATTCACACTCATTTCTCCACAAATGGCAGAATCTTGTTGGTTCAACAGATCTAGACACCAGGGAA
>PVKM010006680.1:0-43548 GCA_004027735.1 Carollia perspicillata
GTACACTGATACAGATGGGTTCTTAAAACACTCATCTAGTAGGGAAAACCTACTAGAAGGCACCCACACTCCAGAAGATAATTTAGGGTTTTTATGGGTCCTACCTTATAGATGAAATTATGGAAAATACTGAAAAGTAGCTAAGTATTAGCTACTTTTCCATTAACTATGGAAAATACTGAAAAGTAGCTAAGTATTAGAAGGCACCCACACTCCAGAAGATAATTTAGGGTTTTTATGGGTCCTACCTTATAGATGAAACTATAGAAAATACTGAAAAGTAGCTAAATTCATAGATTCATGAGATGATGACTGATTTTTTAAAAAAGCATAAGGGACAGTATTATTGTGAGGCTGAATATGAAGGAAAATTACATTCATGTTACCCAAAGTCAGGGAAATGTTAAACTCTCCTTGCGTAGTGCTGCCTGGCTTCCACGTTTCAAAAGGCAATTTATCATGCATTAAAGTGATTAAAGAGGACAATTTAGGTGATACAAACCCACTTTATTTAATTCTTCATGAAGCAGCAGTTGCCATCCTCAAGAATTTGGAGAACTGCACAGTAAGAAGATAGAGCTACAAGCTTTTAGACAAAGAGGCCAGGAGGGAACAAGGAAGTACTCGGTTTCTGGTGATTGGCTGGGGTTGCATATCTCACCTTATTCACACAGATTAAGAAACGAGGAAATATAGAGCCCAGAGTTGGCTTGGCTGACTAGATATGTATTGCATAAATTTTTCAGATCAGGAAGGAGGCTGCAAAAGAATTTTTAAAATACCTACTGTGTCACACAGGAAGAACGTTGTTAGGAAGAACGGGTTTTCAGTGCTGATGAAACAGGATTATTTTACAAGGCTGTTGGCAAATGGACCTATATAATGCACACAAATGGCATTTTGGCTGACATAGTGTTGCGACCAGAGGCTCACAGGAACCTAACCCTGTATTTCCCCAGGAACACTATTACAAATTCTCCAATTCAATGTTTGTGACTTTATGCAACATAACTACCATGAATAATGAGAATTAACTATATATTTAAAGTATACAAATTGATTAATTAATATACATATTCATGTATATATTCATGAATATATATACATAAACCTGTATGCACATATCACATATACACAACATGTACATATGTATGTACATACACATACAATATGTACATAAGTGTATATATGCACATCATGTATGTATAGGTATGTACATATATCTGACAAATTCCCACAGGATAATGAGCATTTTCATTACAGCCAAAAGGTAAATTGTATCCCTTTGCAATCTATCCTCTGTCCTCTTCTCTCTCTAGACAATCACTGAATTTTTTTTGGAATGAATATATTAGTTTGTTCTAGAATTCATGTAAATTGAATGTAATTTTTAAAAAATCCTGCTTGTTTTACTCAGCATGTGGTTCTGAGATTTTTTTCCTTGTTGTTTTGTATATCAGTAGTTTATTCCTTTTTATTGTTAGGTAGTGTTCCATAGAATGAAAATACCCATTTCTCTGTTCGTGGGCATTTATACTGATATGTTTTTTTGGCTATTACAATGAAAGCTGCTATAAACATTTTTTACAAGTGTTGTGTGGACATGTGCTTATTTCTTCTGACTAAATAGCTAGGAGTTTAATGGCTGGTAAATGTGGTTAGAGTAGGCTTAATTTTAAAGAGTTACATTTTGCCACTGTAGTTTAATTTGCATTTTCCTCATAACTAATAATGTTAAAGTTCTTTCAAGCACTATGTGATCCAACTTACCCTACCTTATTTGTTAAAAAAATTTTTCCTTTCCCCATTGAATTGCCATCTTTGTCAAAAAAATAAGTTGGCTATGTATGTAAGGATTTATGTATAGACAATATTTATTATACTTCATTGGTTTATTTGGTTATCTTGTTTTCAAAACCAAACTCTATTGGTTATTAAAACTTTATAGTAAGTCTTGATGTTAGTTAAGTCCTGTAATGTTATTTACTTTTTTTTTGGCCATGCTAGGTCCTTTCAATTTTTCTGTGCATTTTAGAATTTCCTATCAATTTTGACCAAAAAAATATGTTAAAATTTTTATTGGAAGTATGTTGAATGCATAGAGCAAATGTGTGTTAGTTTGCTAGGATTGTCATAACAGAGTGCTACAGACTAGGTGATATAAACAAAGTGATGTATTTTCACACAATTCTGGAGGCTGGTTTTTGAGAACAAGGTGTCTGCTGGGTTGATTTCTTCTGAGGCCATTCTCCTTGGCTTCTAGATGGCTGTCTTTTTCCTGTGTGTTGTCATGGTCTGCCCTCTGTACGTTCTGTGTCTAAATTTGCTCTTCTTGTAAGGACACCAATAATGTTAGATCAGGGCTCACTTCAATGATCTCATTTTATCTCAAGCGGTTCTTTAAAGACCTTATGTCTGGATACAGTCATGTTTTGAAGTTCTGGGAGTTAGGACTTCAACATACACAATTTAGGGGAACACAACTCTGTGTAACAAAATGCATTATTTTTTCCAGCTTTAAATTTTTCAAATTTTTCTTTTAATCTACCAGTTTGGTTATAATGAGTCTATATGTGGCTTTCTTTGAGTTTAATTGTGTTTAGTGTTCACTTAGCTTGATGTCTTTCATCACATTTGAGACAGTTTTGGTGATTATTTCTCCAAATATTTTTTTCTACACGATCTCTTTCTCCTCCTATGATGCTTGAATTTTCCAAAGTTAGATCTTTATTTAACATATTCTAGATAAACTCTAAGGCAAGGGTTCTAAAAAAAAACCAGAGAAAACTCCAGGAGGTTGATGCGGACACCGGCCCGCAGTGTCTGCAGCATTATGGATGAGATACGAGATAAATTTACACTGACTACCGAGTCCTGTGGAGGAAAAGGGATGGCACAGCTACTCTCTCAAGGGGAGGGTGCCTCAGAGCAGCCTGGCCACTCTTTCAAGAGGAGAGTGCGCTGACCCTTGCTTTGACAGGTTTTTTATTGGGTTTCAATTTGCACAGGAATACAGCTAAAGTTTATTAATCATTGTCAGGCAGTAAGGATCAAACAATAGATAGCATACAAAGAACTACTAGGGCTTATTCTGAGTCAGGGTCTGTTGCTAAAGGGCTACAAAACTTTGGGAAACAAACTCGTTTCCTGCTTGGACCCTTATCATTTAATTGAGAGCATTCTAAACAAAATAGGTTTCACAGGATTTTATGTATTCTTTCTCAGGCCTGATCACGCTGGAGAATCCGCCCTTTCCCGCACAGGGCTGCATTGCCCTTTGTCATTGTTTCAGGCTTAAGTCAGGCAGAAGAAGTAAGGCAGCCAAGAGATTAGGAGACTTCTTGCAGACAGAATGAGGACTCAGGCTATGTCAAAGCCGAGGGGCGAGGGTCCATAACCCCCTTTTGCTATTGCATCCCAAGTAAGTCCTTTTCTGGGGCCTCCCCATGATCGTGCCTGTCTTAGGTCATTCCTGCCTTGGGGAATCTTACCTGTCATTGGCTAACCAATCAAGCACTGGGGGCCAGTAATGGATGAAGTAAAAGGAGCAGAAGCGGCACTCCTGCCAGGTAGGTAAGCTTTGTCTCCTCAGTGGCTTATGGTCTAAAGGTCGCTCACTCAGCCTTAGCCATGGTGGGGTTACAGCTTCTGAAACCAGGCAGGGTGGTTCCCAACAGGAAGTGACACTGCATGCTGATATCCCTTTGTTCTATACTCCAGGTATCAGGATAGGCACTGGGTCTGGGTTTGGGGAGAGGAAAAAATCTGTATAGGACCAAACTCAGGTTTGTTCCTTTGCTCTTCCTTCTTCAAATTGTTTTCCTGATGAGACGGTTACATGTTACCAATTGTATTATCATAAGTGTTGTAATAGAAATATAGAAAAAGTGGTATGAGTTGAAAAATTTGTGACACTTTGGGGGACTTGGGAAGCTTTCACAAATGTTGGTGGATGCAAATACTTTTTTGGAGAATCTTGAAGAATGCCAAGTAGTTTCTCAGATAGAGAGAGAAGAAAAATGAATAGAAGGCATATGTGGCTCATGGCAAGAGTCTGGAGGTGATCGGCAGGTGTAGTAATGAGTGAGCTGAGAAGAAATGGGTTCAAATTGCTTGCAACTTTGCATGCCATATTGTGAAGTTTATACTTGATTATGTAGGCAAAGGTGTTTGTATATACAACAGTCACAATAAAAACAATGACCATATCCACTAACTATCCTTATTTTCAGTATTATACATATATTTACATCAGAAATATCCTTAGCGCAGTGTCAGGCTTAAACAATTCAGTGAAAATCTAGCAATATTTCTTCACAAATTAGTCTAGGAAACTGGTAAATACAAATTGATCACAGTAAATCTAAAAAATAATACATAAAACTGAAAGAAAAATGGTATGATATATTTTGGACTTCAGAATCATAGAAAGAAATTTCTAACCAAAATAAAAATCTTAGAGATTACCCAGGTAATGTATCCTACTTCCTGTTGTAAAGAATAATGTCTAACAGGAAGTTTGTACATTTTAACCACCTTCACACATATTATTTTTGTTCTCTAACAAATATAATTTTGATCTGGCATTTGTGTGGTCAAGTTCAACATCAAATCTTTCTCTGTTGAGGTACTTCAATGGTTTTTTTTTGAGATTTCTAAGACCACAGCCTACCTTGTATCAGGCAATGCCTCTTCTCTGTTGGGAGCTGTATGACACCCTCTCAGCTTCCCTAACCAATAGATACCTCCAGTGTCTCTCATCTGAGGAGGGTCTCTTTGAGAGAGTCTCAGAAAGATGACCTTAAAGGCAGCTTCCACCATTACATCAGGAACATGGAAAAAAACTCTTCCATTCTATCAACAGTGGAAATACAACTTGTTTCTAGTATCATCAGTTCTTCACAGTTTTAGCTGTATTAGGATTTTTTAGAAAAACAGAACCAACAACAATGTGTGTGTGTGTGTGTGTGTGTGTGTGTATTTTTAAAGAACAAAATAAACAAAAAACAAAATATAAACAGACTAATAGATACAAAGAACAAACTGATAGTTACCAGAGGGGAAGGCAATTGGGGAGACAGAAGTGAAAAGGTAAAGGGATTAAGAAGTACAAATCAGTAATTACAAAATACTCACCAGGATGTATATTACAACATAGGGAATATAGTCAATATATTGTAATAACTATGTATGGTACCAGGTGGGCACTGGCAATACTGAGGGGAACATTTTTTAAAGTATATAATTGTCTAACTACTATGATGTACACCTGAAACTAACACAAATAATAATGAATATAAACTATAATTGAAAAATAAAGTTTAAATTAAAAAAGAGAATTCCAAAACAATTTGTATTATAGTGAAGTGATTAAAAGAACATAATCATTAAAAACATATGTATTTTCCTTATAAGAAATCTGTGATATGGATAGATATAATGTCTGTGTGTGTGTGTGTGTGTGTGTGTGTGTATGTATCTATATAATAGGTTTAATGTAAAGAATTAGCTCACATGATTATGGAGGCTGAGAACTCCCCAGCTCTGCAGTCAGCAAGCTGTGGACAGACTCGGGAGAGCAGAAAGTTTGGTTCCATCCCCAGTCTAGAGGCCTGAGACCCAGGACAGCTGATGGTGTAGGTTTCAGTCTGAGAGCTGCCAGCCTCAAGACCCAAGAAGAGCCAAAGTTTCACTTTGAGTTGAAGAGCAGGAAAAGACCAGTGTCCCTGCTCAAGACCTCAGGCAGAAGAAATTCTTTATTACTGCAGGCAGGTCAGATATTTTATTTTATTCAGGTCCTCATCCGATTGGATAAGTGGCATTCACATTAGGGAGGGAAGTTTACTTTGGGTCATTCTACCAACTCAAATGGTAATCTCATTCAAAAATATTGTCACAGATACACCTAGAACAATGTTTGGCTAAATATCTAGGAACACTGTGGCTTAGTTAAATTGACACATAAAATAACTTTTACATTAGCTTTATTTTTTACATTAAATTTTTCAGCCACAGGTCAAAACCAGGACTCTTATGTTCTAATCTCCACAGAAAATATGTCAATCTGTATAGATCGTTCCTTTAAAGCCATTCTGACTTGAAAGGAGTGAGGGCGAAGTGTCTGCCCTTCCTCCTACATGGTGGAATATGGAAAGTGCCACAGAACCTCAATAATTTTCTCTAAAATGGCTTCTTTTTTGTCTCGTCAGCCTCAATTATTTTATGTATTTTATGTTCTCTTGAGCTTCAGGTCACAAGGTTTTGCTTATCACTTGTTATGGGCTGACTTGTGTCCTCCCCAAATGCATATGTTGTAGTTCTAATCTTCAGTACCTTAGACTGTAGCTGTGTTTATTGACAAGGTCTTTGAAGAGGTAAAGTGAGGTCATTAGGGCGGGCTTGAATCCAGCATGACTGCTGTCCTTATAGGATGACGAAATTTGGACACGGATGTGTACACAGGGAAAATGATGTGAAGATACAGGGAGAAAATGGCCATCTACAAGCCAAAGGGAATGGCTTCAGCCAAAAACCCAACCTTGCCAACACCTTGATTTGGGAATCTAGCCTCCAGAATTATAAGAAAATACATGCCTACTGTTTAAGCAATCCGTGGGACTTGTCATTGCAGCCCAAGCAAGCTGATGCCTCCTCTTTTCAAGGGTTTTTAGATGGTCACACCTAATTTTGAACTGTTGCCTCCTATTATTATTTTCTTCTTGGCCTTTGGGGTCTTTCTCTCTTAGTGGAAACTGAAAGAGGAACAATGTCATTTGAAAATTTTTAGCATATGTTTCATTTCATTTGAATTTACTATGGTTAATTCCATTTATAAAAATCTTTAAACTTGTTTGAACTAACACAGTTATATAAGATTTTAGATTTATAAATATACATTCTAAGAAACCCAAAGAGCAAAAGATCACTTTGAATGTTGCCCTCTATTTAGGAAACATTAATTTTTGATAGAATGTCATTGGACAAAAGATTTTTTAAATGACCTGTTAAAGTATGAAGCAATCCTTTATTTTAATTTTTAAATCATTTTTTACTATTATTCTATTACAATTGTCCCAACCCTTCTCCCTTTGCTCTCCTTTGCTGAGCCCACCTGCCACTCCCAGAGTCAATTCCCACTCTGTTGTCCATGTCCATGGGTTGTTCATACATGTTCTTTGTCTGGTCTCATCCTCTTCTTTCCACCATTATCTCCCTTCCCCCTCCCCTCTGTCCACTGTCAGTCTGGTCCATGTTTCCATGTCTCTAGTTCTATTTTGTTTGTTAGTTTATTTTGCTCATTAGATTCCTGTTATAGGTGAGATCATATGGTATTTGTTTTTCATCAACTGGCTTATTTCATTTAGCATAATCTCCAGTTCCATCCATGCTGTCACAGAAGGAAGGAGTTCTTTCTTCCTTTCTGCTGCATAGTATTCCATTGTGTAAATATACCACAGTTTTTCGATCCACTCATTTATAGATGGGCACATAAGCTGTTTCCAGAACTTGGCTGTTGTAAATAGTACTACTATGAACATAGGGATGCATAAGTTCTTTTGAATTGAAGTGATACTTTTTCATGCTCCATAAAGGGCAAAAATGAATGAATTATTATGAGTTTGATGGTAATAATGCAGTAAAGCACAATCCAGAAGATATTTCTGTTACTTCTTATATCTAAAGGGTAATTAATGTCTAGAGACACCAGATGTTTCTGTAAGTAGAGAAGTCTGAGTTAAAAGCATAAGCAAATCAAACAAAACAAGAGAGGTAGTGAATTAAATATTACTTTTGTGGTACAACAGTAAATCAGAATTCTATCAGAAATTTGTTAGTATTTAATTAATTCATCCTCCATTGTAAAGAATAAAAGTGCTGCTAAAAATATATAGCTATGTGATACCTCTACTAGTCTCACAATATCATTAATTGAGACATGATCGGTCTAGGTATAACATGAAAGTTTGTATCTCTTCATTGAAATAAATAACACATTGGTGGTGCATATTGTGGTTGACAGCGTATATGGTTCTAAGGGAAACCAATAAGTTGGAAACATAAATACTACATAATAATTAACATTTTCACCCAGAATAGTTCCTCATTAGGATTCCAAATTTGTGCACCTTTTCATATTCTTACTTTATCCAAGAAGCTTAATGCAATTCTGTAGAACACTTTCAGAGGGTCTACAGTTTGTCACATACTGTCACATTCTTCTACTCACAGTGCACAGAGTTCTGTAAACATGTGGTCTTCATAGATTTTTCTTGTCAGGATTTTATTGGAAACAGAAGTCTGTTCTGTCTGCTAAATGTGAGAAACTAAGATTCAAGCCCTGGAATAGCTAAGCTGTCAACAAAATGTAGTGATTGGGCTGATGTCCAATTTTCTAACATTGACCTAGTTCTTAGGAATTCTAATAAAGTTAAGCAGCAATGACAACTACAGGAAAAGGTATGCTTTGGACACCTTCATGTTTTATGGGGACACATACCAGTTTTCTAAGGCAACATGTAATACATCTGCTTTTCCCACTGTTGCACCTTTTGCCTCGCCTGCTAGTTTTTGGTATTAACCTTTTGCAGGGTTGCTCAAAACCAGGTTTCTCCCCTTCAATGTAGTTTTTATTTCCAGTGATGTGTTTGTGCTCAGTTCCTGACAACTGACAGGCTCCCAAATAGGCATCACCACGAAAATCTTTTAGGACTCAGACTCCAGTGTTCAGAGTTCACAATTCCCAATTTTTGAGAAATTTAAATGCTAATTGGACCTATGAAAGGATTTTAAGTAATATTCTTAATAAAACTTTTCTGATTTAAGTTGTAAACAGTTGAATTTTCTCTTAGAAGCTTGAGGTGGGAAAGGAGAGCAAGTGCTTCTTTTGGTTTGTTTTAGTTAATTCTCTCTTCAGAGGAGACTGACTTTAAAGAAAGTGTAGAAGTTTCAAACTGTCTCCATGTTTCTTTCAAACTTCCTGTCCCCTCTGTTTAAAATATAATTCTTTAGTTTTTTGGTAAGCTGCATGTCAGCTGAATTTACTCAGTCGAGATTTAAGTAAAAATCTTATATACTGTGCAGACCCTCTCTACGTTATCATAGGTTTCCAGGGGATTTCAGCCTGTGGTTCCTTTGCCCTCTGAGTTCCTACTTATACTGACCACTTGTTACCATATCTCTTCCTTCTGTCCATATAGTACTGAACTAAGCCAATACCTAATATCTTTTCCTTAGTTTCCCACAAAACTTACACAAATCATTTTTACTTAGTAGGCTTTATTGAGATGTTAGAGCGATGAAAGAAATTCTATGTCAGATTCCTGTAAATTGTCTTATCCTGTAAAAGCCTTTGTTTACTTTGCTGCTGGAAATATTGCCTGGCCAGTAAAGCACCACTATACCATGCTGCTTTCCCCACGGTTCCCCATTTGCCTCTTCTAGTTTTTCTTCCCTTCAATTTAGTTTTCCTCACTTTATTTAGCTCACTTCCCCTAACTCTTCTCTGGGACTATGTTTTCATATCCAAAGGCTCATTTCTGTGTCTGGTGAAACAAAGTGTCAGCACTTTCTGACTCTTTTGTAGACCCAAATGCCAGACAGATTTTTTCTTCCTCATTCCCTTCCAGTCATTTTCAGTTCAAATAAATATAGAAAATTATTTTTCCTCTGGATGTTAAGCCTGTGCCCACAAAGGTGGAGATGGCTAGAGTCAGTCAGCTTTGAGTTTATATGATCAAATATCACAGTATGTTTGAAACTTAGTTTGTATTTTCTCTTTTCCTCTGGTGAAAAATAAATACCTATTATCTTTTTTTTCTTTTGGATTGGATTTCACCCATGTGGGCATTTGATTTTGCACTGGTAGGACTTCTGGAAACGAGAAGATGAGGAATCATTCTCCTAAGTCTTTTCTAAATAATTATATGTTAACTTTATTAGTCTTTTAGGTTTGAGTAAGAACGTGGTTAAACACTACTGAATTATTTTCCAATTATTGGTTCATAGAATCGCCAATATCAGAATAGTTCCAGTGAATAATCCAAAATAAGCCAAAACATATAGAGCTAGTGTTCTTTTGAGGTGTGCTGAGAACTGTCTTTTTTCAACCATGCTTCTTTTCAGACTAAAGAGAGAAATACGCGACTGTCCATGACAGTGCGGCCCAGGTTCCGGCCTCCGGCTGCTCGGCACATGTTCAATGACTCAGAAGGAAAGGCGCGAAGCTTCACCACTTTGCTTTATGGTCGTTACCTCAGTTTCTAATTTTCTTTATTTTTTGCTTGTTGACACACTTATTATTTATTTCCCTTCCTGTTCCTAAAATATTATGTTGTGAGATCACATAAATTAGAAATGAGAGTGAAAAAAATACATAAGATGCAAGAACCAAAAAAGAAATAAAGAGCAGAGAGCAAAGAAAATAGGGACAGGAGGGAAAGAGCACATAGGATGGAATTAGGGATAAGACTTGCACAAAAGAACAAATACTGTGCTACAGAGCCTTAAAGGTATATATGGCAAAAAGCTGGCAGGAAATAGTAGTTTGAGATGGCTCGTTTGGCTTTGATCACTTAGGGGTAGGGCCCTAGGTTGAAGACTTAGTCCCAGCCAGATGCCCACAAATTTGTTGTGCTTGTTATATCAGGGTCACCTGACACTAGTTTAGAGAGACTCTTTCAGTAATGGCATAGGCAGAAGCTTAGAGAGAAGAATGGGCAGAAAATTCTCCAAATATTTTATTTGTTTTTAGAATTTCTTTGTGGTGCTCACTTCTATTGGCATGCTAGCAATGTTTTCTTTAGGAAAGCACAAGATGTCACGTGATACAAATTTGTGTGGTAAGAAGTCTTTGCAAACTTGCTTTAATTCATTGATTTCTGGATAGGAGTATATTTGGAGTCCTATGAAAAGAAAAGTTACTTTGTTCTCTGGACTATGTTGACATATTTGAAGTTTGTTTGTTTGTTTTCTCGAAACTCTATTTAAATTGGCTTCCTGGAGTTTGGGAGCCAAAGAGAAGCTGTGGCTCAGATTAAGGGGGCAAAAGATTTGAGAGAAAAAAAGAAATTAAACGTTTTTCACGTATACACTTGACTGATTGCTATAGTAGGCCAAATAAAAAAGTGTTATTTTAACTGTTGATAGTTCAGAATTAATTGAGAATTCAAAGTGAAAAATAGGGTTTATATGTGTTTTTGTGTACATATGAGTCTATGTTTGATAAATTTTTATGATCCCTATGTCTGTGTTTCCTCAAATGTAAAATAAAGATAAAAATAGCACCCACCTGATGAGGCTGAAGTCGGGCTTCATGGAAATGCCTGAACAGGTACCAGGTGCATAACTGTTAGTTATTATTACTGGTTTGCTACTTAAATGAAACAGGAATTTATGTGATGGTTCAGGTGCTTTCTTGGGAAACACGCTAAGGTGATTTCCTTGCCCAGAGGCAGGGTTAACCTA
Source organism: Carollia perspicillata (assembly GCA_004027735.1). NCBI lineage: Eukaryota > Metazoa > Chordata > Mammalia > Chiroptera > Phyllostomidae > Carollia > Carollia perspicillata. The sequence continues at coordinate 11,464 of PVKM010006680.1, forward strand.
GCTCCAGAGGAAACACCTTGGGTTTGGTTTTCCTGATGTGCCTTGTAAAACGGCAGAATAATTATAATTTACTTTTTATTTTTTTGGACCAAGAGTTTTGATTGTAGAACTGTTGATCATTACCTGTTCTAAATTTGTACTCTTCGTGTGAATGTAACCAAACCTGCACCAAGGGGAATAACTTTGCTTTGTATATCACAGGCTAATGAAAAACTATTGACCCTGTTTATCAATATCATTCCTCAAATCTTTCCTCTGCCCTGCTTCCCATCTTGAAAATAATAATGCATTTCACAAAATACGTTGTTCTGTTTCTTATTTTATGCCTGGGTGCTCATGTGGGGATTGGCTTGTATGTTGTGTGTGTATGTGAAATTCACAGAAACTTCAAGTAAACATTAAAACAATTAAAATTCCTGGAGTTATATTAACTGGTGTGCAGTAGTGTCTGTAGGGATTGCACCGCAGGCAGAAATAAAGAAGAATTTCATCGGGATTCTGTTTCACCTACAAACGTAGCACAATCCCTTTCATTCCTAACGATTTGAGCAGCAGCACCTCTGTCAGTGCCAAAGAGATCAGTTCAGTTTTAAACGCCCCAAAGGCTCTCATTCCTAGGGTAGGCATTTGCATACGTTCTGGTTACAGATCCCGTCCTTAAACAACTTTTAAGCACACTGCCACATAGTGTATTTGTGTATTTATGTCAGATAACATACATACGATGAAGCACACTTAAAAAAAAACAAAAATTAAAGGGTGGTGTAAAATCATGTAGACATTCTATTATATCCTTCTATACTCTGATTGAATGTAGTAAGCAACCACCTGGTGCACTTCCCACACATGAGGGGCCGACACTTTAGATAATCAAGTCCAAACTCCTCCACATGGGGGGCCCTCTGCACACGCCAGCTAAATTGAACTGTTACAGTTTCCCAATACACTCAACAGTTTCACACCTACGTTTATTAGTCACACATCTCCCTGGGCTTGGAATGACCTTTCCATTATTTGACAAAAGTCCATTCATCTTTCAAGATTAAGCCACTTATAATACTTCATTGCATTTACACTTGTTTATGTGTCTGCCTCCTCGGACTTCATTGAAAGCTTTGTAGTGGTGTGAATTGAAATCCTGCCTTGTTTATGTTTTCCATATCTAGTGCAGTTCTTGGCATATTGTAAGTAATTACTTGGGCATGAATGAATAAATAAAAAGTACCTATTCTAATTTTTACCATGTAAATCCTGTGATTTTCTATAATGCTATATGTTCTTGAAAAAAGTAGCAGAGTAAAATTGTCCCTAGCTCTATAGGTTGGGAATAGTTATATATAGCCTATGTGTGCAGAACAGAAATAGAATCACAGAATGAAAGAATTTGACTCCTAGGAGGGACTTTAGCCAATTTAGAACTGAGGTCAGCAAAAGGTCAAAGAGAGTGAAAAGAGTTAGAACCAAAGGGATTGTGATACTGAAACCTTCAACAACAAAAACAATGGTTAAATATTGTGTGTGTGTGTAAAAATGACTTTCTTAAAAACAGAAAGCTTCATTGTGTCACCTGTGGAAATCACTTAGCTATCCACTACTATTAATACTATTGGATCGTATTTACACATGTTTCGGAGTTTTTTTCCTTTGTGCATCAGGAAAAGTATAAATGCTATCTGTTCATAAAAAAACTGTTTTGTCTACATTGAAAATCTGTTGTTCATTGTAGCCAACTTTATTAATTATCTTAGCTAGATCTTCTGGGTAAATTGCTGTGACTTCCACATCCACACCAACTACTTCACCTTGGATCGTTATGTGATGGAGATGGCTTCTTTCCTTAAACCTCATGAACCAGCCTCAGCTAGCTTCGTACTATTCTTCTGCAGCTTTCTTACCTCTCTCCACCTTCATAGAATTGCATAGAGTTAGGGCCTTGTTCTGGATTAGGCTGTGGTTTAAGGAAATGTGACTGTTTGATCTTCTATGCAGACAACTAAAATTTTCTTCACTATCAGCAATGAGGCTGTTTTACTTTATCGTTCATGTGTTCACTAGAGTAGTACTTTTAATTGCTTCAAGAAATTTTCCTTTGCATTCACAGTTTGACTGTTTGGCACAAGAGAGCTAGCTTTTGGCCTCTCTCAGCTTTTGACAAGCCTTCCTCACTAAGCTTAATCATTTCTAGTTTTTCATTTAAAGTGAGAGATGCGATTCTTCCTTTCACTTGAACATTTAGAGGCCATTGTAGTGCTATTAATTTACCTAATTTCAATAGTGCTGTGTCTCAGGGAATAGGCCTGCCGGAGGAGTGGGAGAAAGATGGGGGAATGGCTGTTCAGTGGAACAAGCAGAAAACACACAACATTTGTTGATTAAGCTTGCCATTTTATACCAGTTCTGTTTGTAGTGCCAAAACAATTATAATAGTGGCATCAAAGACCAGTGATTACAGATCACCATAACAAATATAATAATAATGAAGTTTGAAATATTGTGAGAATTATCAAAATGCGATAGATACAAAGTAAGTAAATGCTGTTGGAGAAATGGCGACTATATATATAGACTTGGCTGCTGCGGGGTTGCCACAAACCTCCAATGTGTACAAAATGCCAAGTACGAGTATCTGCCAAGTGCAATAAAGCGAAGTGCAAAAAACAAGATATTTCTTGTTTTTATAATTGATTCTAAAACATATTTCTATAGTACCCACTTGTGAGGTCTTTTCTCCTTCTAGGAAAACAACTGAATAAAAAACTGTCTATGGCTAAAATTTAGAAAACTGCTGAAAATATCTTTCCTTTATAATTAAAAAACAAAACCTGTCTAGTATGTCTCATTCTTTGAGTATAAAAAAAGTAGTTGCATTAGTCATATATGTATAAATGGATATAGTTAAAGAAATTCTATTCTGGCACTTTCAAATTTCATTATTTATTTATTTTTATTATTGTTCAAATACAGTTGTCTCCATTCCCCCCCACCACTCTGCCTAGTCCCACCCATCCCCACCTCCCACCCTCAATCCTATCCCTCCTTGATTTGTCCATGGGTCCTTTATACATGTTCCTTGACTATCTTTCCCCTTCTTTCCCTCATTATCCCCCAACCCCCTCCCCTCTGGTTTCTGTTAGTTTGTTCTTCATTTCATTGTCTCTGGTTATATTTTTCTTGCTTGTTTGTTTTGTTGATTATGTGCCACTTATAGGTGAGATCATATGGTATTTGTTTTTCATTATCTGGCTTATTTCACTTAGCATAATGCTCTCCAGTTCCATCCATGCTGTTGTGAAGGGCAGGAGTTTTTTCTTTCTGCTGTGTCGTATTCTATTGTGTAAACATATCATAGTTTTTTGATCCACTCATTTACTGATAGGTACTTAGGGTGCTTCCAGCACTTGGCTATTATGAATTGTGCTACTATGAACATTGGGGTGCATAGGTTCTTTTGGATTGGTGTTTCAGGGTTCTTGGGATATAATCCTAGCAGTGCAATTGCTGGGTCAAAAGGCAGTTCTCACCACTCCTGTTCAACATAGTATTGGCAATCCTAGCCACAGCAATCAGACAAGATAAAGAAATAAAAGGCATCCCAATTGGAAAGGAGGAAGTAAAACTGTCATTGTTTGCAGATGACATGACAGTGTACATAGAAAACCATATAGACTCCGCTAAAAAAACTACTCGACCTAAAAAGTGAATTTGGCAAAGCAGCAGGATACAAAGTTAATATTCAGAAATTGAAGGCATTTTTGTATACCAACAATGAAACATCAGAAGCAGAAATCAGGAAGAAAATCCCACTTTCTATAGCAATAAGAAAAATAAAGTACCTAGGAATAAACTTAACCAAGGAGGTAAAAGACCTGTACCCAAAAAACTACACAACATTGAAGAAAGAAATTAAGGAAGATACAAATAAATGGAAGCATGTACTGGGTTCATGGATTGGAAGAATTAACATAATCAAAATGTCCATACTACCCAAAGCAATTTATAGATTCAGCACAATCCCTATTAAAATACCAATGACATATTTTACAGATACAGAACAAGCAGTGCAAAAATTTATATGGGACCATAAATGGCCCCAAATAGGTGCAGCAATTACCACACTTTTTGAATGGCAGAAACATTATCTTTCAATTTCAATGAGTATTAAAATGATTTATTTATTTAAGAAAAGTGATTTATCTATTATCTCTAAACTCTATCCTATTAAATAATTTAAGAAGTTTTAAGGCTTGCATTGATTCCGAGTTTGAGTCAATATTTTTAATGGGTGTATACTAAATACAGGTTTCTTATTGCCTATATGAAAATAATCAATCAAACATAAATAAATGAAGATTCAAAACAATTTCATTGCAAGTTCTACACATTAGCTGCTTTAAATTGAAGCCTACAAAAAGTGGAATTGAATAAAATGTATTTCTTTCTTTTTTAGAAACAAAGGTATTTCAAGACATGATTGCTGCCTTCTTATTCAGAAGATGTTGCTGCTTGTTTCTCTTTTTCTTCTTATTTATTTGGATTTATAAACCTGTCCATATTTCAAGCCCCTGACTTTTAAAGATAATAGAGGTAAGAGAATTTTGCTTCTTTTTCTCCTAACACAAGAAATACTTACTTTAAATAATAGTCTTAAACTCTGTTTGTAAAAATATAAAACAGTATCTTCACATGCTTAAAGGAAGGAGATTTAAGGCAATGCAATTCCTCTCTTGCTAATGTTCACACTCTTAAACATGTTATGCAGAAAATGGCTCTTTTTTCCCTTTGCGCAGGCTCCAACTCTGTGATAAGAGTCAGTTTGGTCTACATTTCAGTAGCATGGCCTGGGTCTTTGGTGAGTTACATCTATGCAGAATGATGTCTTAAAAGTCCTATGACAATAAGGGCAAGTTAGAATGTTTTCAATGATAAAGCAGATAGTTTCAAAGAGAGTGTAAAATATACCTGTGTTTCAACCTCTCTTCCTTTGTCTTTTATATAAGTATTTTGAATCATTTTGGCTCTTCCGCATTATCTGCATATGTAGGCCATGGTATAAAAAACAGAATTTTAAAATTGTGAATTTATTGAATAAGTTATTATTATACCTAGGTGTTATCAGAAAGAATTGACATGTATCGATTACCTGTAAAAAAAAAACCCTGAAATAATTATTTGTGACAGATATCACAAGGAATTTGTTTGCAATATCTTCTGTAATCCTATCAAATATTATTTAACTTGTTTAATTATGCAAAGATACACTCTGAAAATAGTCACCAGTGGAGATACAAGCCAAATGTTTCCATTCATCCTTAAACTGAAAATGTAGAAGAAGCTGAACAGGTCTCAGCCACAATTGAAGAAGAGCTGTGTTTGAAGGGGAATGTGTTAACACAGGAGTTTTCAGAAGCCAAACCTTGGGGACAGTTTCATCTTAAATAGATAAATATTTTTACATCGTTGTGATTACAAACTTAAGTTAAATTTTTATTTATTTTACTTCTTAGCATAAAGTTGAGTTTGTCTAAAACTCTATGCTAAAAATAGCAATAATTTTCCAATTAAATTGAAGATTATGTATAATAGTTTCAGGAAATTTGCTTCATAAACTTAAAGTCCAATGCTTTTTCTTTCATTTCATGTTTTTTTCTATAGACAACCACATGTGTTAAAATGTTTGTTGTAGTGTTTCTTTTCTCAAAATTGTAAATTTCAGTAATGATAGGAGATTGAATTTTAACCATTAATCTGGTGGAACTAGCCTATTCTTTACTAATTTAACTCTAATTAATCCAACATGTATAAAATAAGTAGGTAAATTTTCTTAATTTGAGAACATTACTAAGAGTTACATGTTCTTCTTTTAAATTGATATTAAAAGCCAAATAGAGTGGCTAAAAGATTAACTTTAAAACACAATGCGGAATTTTAGTTGTTGATAAATAGGAGGAATTGCTTTTAGTATTTCCCGATTAGCCTTTTAATACATGTAGGGTCTACAGTGATGTCCTTCCTTTCATCCCTGATGTGGATGGTTTATGTTTCTCTCTCTCTCTTTCTCTCTCTCTCTCCTCGACTTTCAGTCAGTCTGGCTAGAGGTTTATGAATTTACCTATGCTCTTAAAAATTCTGATTTGGTTTTACTTTGTCTATTGTTTTCTGTTTTAATTTTATTCATTTGGAACTATGTTTATCATTTCTTTCCTCTAGTTTGCTTTGGACTTAATTTGCTCTTCTATTTCTATCATTAAGTTGAGGCTTAGTTTATTTACTTGATAACTACCTACTTTTCTGATATAAGTATTCAATTCCATAAATTTTTCTCTAAGTACTGTTCTTTGCAGAGATCATTGAGTTTTAAGTAATTCTATTGAATCTAATTGAAAATGTAAGAGATGTCATTTAATACTGTAAGGATATAACTTCTTATATTGTTACAAATTCTTTAGGGAGTATGTTCTGTATGTTAACTATTTTAATCAATGATAAATATTTTATGGGTAATTATTTCCTAATTTTTTAAAGATTTCATTTATTTATCTTTAGAGGGGAAGGGAGAAAGAGACTGAGGGAAAATGAATGGTTGCCTCTCACACACCCCCAACTGGGGACCTGGACTACAATGCAGGCATGTGCCCTCACTGGAAATTGAACTAGCAATCTTTTGGTTCCCAAGCCAGTGCTCAATCCACGGAGCCTCACTGGCCAGGGCCATTATTTCCTAATTTACACTTCATTTATTGTTATTTTCAAGGAAATTGGGAAATACATTTCATTATATTTTAGGCAGTATATTTTAATTTTATGTAAAACTGAAATCAAACATTAAATATTGACCCAATGATAATCTCTTGCAAATAGATTTTTTCTTTTATTAGTTGTCTTTTGCCATTTAGCAAATTACCCCAAGTTTAGAGGCTTAAGAAAACCAACAATTTTATCTCAAGTTTTCTGTGCATTAGGAGCCTAGCTAGAGCTTAGCTGGATGCTTCTGGTTCAAGGTCTCTGTCATAAGGCTACAATCTAGGTGTTATTGGTCAGGGCTGTGTACACATTTTAAGACTTGGCTGAGGGAGAATCTATTTTTCAGCTTATTCATGTGTTTGTTGGCAGGATTTAGTTTCTCATTTGGGATTGTTTGAGTGCCTTGGTCTTTTGCTTGCTGTTGACTAGAATGTTGAGAAAGTGCCTTGCTACACGGACCTCCCCATAGGTGAGCTTATAATATGGCAGCTGACTTCATCAATGCAAATGAGCATGAAAGCAAGTGAAGACACTGAGCATTTAGTAACATTTTTTGGAAGTGACATTCTATTACTTTGCTATATCCTGTTTATTAGAAGAGAGTCACTAAGTCCAGCCTGTCTTCAGTGGGAAGGGATTTCATAAGAGCATGAATACTACACAGTGGGAATTGTTAGGGGTCATATTAGAAGCTTTCTACCACACTTGTTTAAGACCCTTTTCTGAATTTCTGAAAATTAGAAAACAAAAATTTAAAGTGAACCCACAGTTTGTAAAATTAGTAACTTATGTGGAAGTAAAGAGATAACACTTTTTCTTTCAAAAAGTATATTATTTCTTTTATTCAAAACATATACTCAAAATTCTGTCTAAATATCTTATTTATTTTAAATGTACCCTTTTATTTTGGGGGACATGGGTTCCTAGGGGGAAAATTTATATTTCTAATGCTTGTGCTTGATCTCTTTAAATTCAATTAAACAACATTTATACATAGGTTAGAGAAGCCTAGGGAAGTCTTCTACTTCAACATGAACATACCCTTTGAGGTCATAACTCAACATGAATATACCTTTGAAATCATGACTTGGAGCTTTTCAATGAACTAATGACTGTCCCTTGGCTTTCTAAAATGCAGAAGGGTGGTCCTCGCTTGTGTGGCTCAGTGGATTGAGCACCAGCTTGTGAGCTGAAAGGTTGCTGGTTCGATTCCCAGTCAGGCCACATGCCTGGGTTGCAAGCCAGGTGCCTGGTTGAGGGCATGTGAGAGGCAACTGATCAATGTTTCTCTCTCTCTCTTTCTCCCTGCTTTCCCTCTCTCTAAAAATAAATAAATGGAATCTTTAAAAAATAAAATAAAATGAAGATGGTTTTATTAAGTAATCTATGTTTCGGGGTCAGGAGAAACATCTCTAGGTATACTAAGTCCAAAGACTCTGTAATAAAGGCTAGAAAAATCATTAGCTCAGCCTGTATTTTCTCTCTTAATAACTCAAAATCTTCCAATGAACATTTTTAATTTGCACAAAAGGCAAGAGTGTAAAGCTAGAGACCAACTGATTTCATTAAAAGGTTATGTATAAATTCCCTTTAGCTTGACATTAGTTCTCCCATGCCCCAATTTCTCTTTAACAATCAATTACAATCTTCTCTTGCAAAGGGATAATAATATCCTTTATCCTGTCATTAATGTGGCCCAATCACTGTGGCAAGAAATCCCACAGTCGAGTCAGTCAGTCATAAAATATAAGACTATTCAAACTAGAGCTTCATTAGATTTAGTACTCGTCTCATGGCCCAGCTTTATAATTTGAATGCAGAGGTTCCCAGACATTGTATTCTGTGACTTGATGCCACTAAATGCTCATCAATGTGCCTTAATCTGTCTAAAATATTTTTAATGTGCCTAGATTTACATCCCTAGAAATTAGCACTTAGGAAGGCCAATGACTTATTTCATTATTCATCACTTCTTGCTTCCCATTAGCAAAATTAACAACTGGTCTACCCCGAATGATGAGGATAGTTTCAAACTGTTCAACAATGTGGACTGAACAAAAGAGTGGTAAATTTTTTTGATATAGATTCAAAGGATTGTGATTCTTGTATGTATATATTACATTTTGTGTGATAATTTAAAAAGTAGATATAAGCGGTCATAATTGTAGGTAAAATGATGTTGATAACTAATCTGCCCCTGTATCTTAATATGAAATTGAAATTGAGGTAAGCTCCACATATTTTATGAATTCTGTTCATTTTATTTTTTATTCATATAATCATATCTGCCCTGTTTTTCCTTCACATCTTCCAGGATTGTGTTTAAAAGCAATTTCCATTTTTTAAAAATAAGTGATATATAATCAGACTTCCATTTATGTTTTTCAAATGATTTCAGAAATACCAGTTAGGAATTGCTGTTTTCCAGAATGCAGTCAAGAAGCATGTATTTGTGATATTCTCCCTCCTTCTTTCCTCTTTTGTCATTTAACTTATTTCTTAGAATTTGTAAATTAAAGTGAGTCTACTAGCCTGAACTGTATTACTCCTTTGACTCCTGACTTTTAAAATTCCTCTTGCTTGGTGGGGGAAAAAATGTAGAATCAATGGATTGCAGAGTCTATTAAGGCTAATTATTTGTGCGTATGTATGTGGTCAGATTAATCCAGTGAATGAACAGGGAGGAAATGACTGGAGAATGAGGTGTTTAGTACTCGGAACTAATTTGAGAAATGGTACAATATCAGTGATGGCAAGGGCTAGCTTATAAAAGAAAGTGAATATCTGGGAAGACATCAAGGATATCCAGAAATCGAGAAGTCAAGGTTGTATCTCTATTGATGTTGACGTCAATAGAAGGCTACTGTGTATAAATGAGGAGATGACAATAGTGAATGCATCAATAAATTAAGGAACTGCTAAGTAGTAGGAAGTGAAAACAATAAGGCAAGGGCAAGAGTGGTATGATTTAGCAGAATATGATGACTACGCCCATAGTATAGAACATTTATTTACACCATGCCTCCCAACAGGACAGAAATTATTTAACTGTGTTATATTCTGTATTGCTTTACAGGCATTTCTTTTTGTATTACACACTCACATTTTACTTTATGATTATTACAGGCATATTTAAATAGGGGTAACACCAGAAATTCATTGACCAAAATGAGGATAAAACAAATCATTTTTAATAAGAGATTCACTAGCCTTTCTTACTTTAGGAAAAAATGAAATTCTATTGATAATTTTACATCTTCCAATACCTGTTTACCAAAATGCCCCAAACTCATCAATCGAATTCAACTTCTCTGTGGATATTAACCATGTACGATTAATTACCATAAAACTCTCAAATGAAATAAACTCAATGACACTTACTGTACCATTCAGCCATTTTCATCAGTCTTGCAATGCTTCTTGAATCACAATTAAAACCTGTAGAAAATAAAGATGTGGAAAGTTTAAAACAGCATTTCTTAATGATTTAACATTTAAGTTTTTATCAATGCTCAAAAAAACAAGTTGAAAATAAATTTTTCTACAGAATGGAAGAAACTAGGTGGAAGTTTTCATAATTTTGTGGTCTGTAATTCTTTTATAATAGCTATGGACTGCAGAGACATTTACAAAGATCAGCAATCTTTATAAACAAAATAGGCCTTAATTTCAACTGGGAAAATATGAATAGGAAAGTGTACTAATGAGGGGGAAAAAAGAGAATCGTTTGTGATATTGTTTGTGCATTTAGAGTTGTTAATGATCTGTTAGTGATGATGTCTGTCACCTTATTATTCTCTTAAAAGAGTTTAACACTAGTGGAGGACTTTGGGAAAGAAAATCCAAGTGGACTAATTTAACACAATAATGCTGTATAATTTCTGTGTATGTCTCCTCATCTTGCTCCCCTATATTCTTTTTAATAAAGATGAGAATCAAAAAGCACCAATATCTTTGCTTGAGTGGCATAAGTTTACATCTCTTTCTCAGAAGCAAAAAAATGTGTCAATAATCCTAATGCGAACACACCTGTCTGGAGACACTTTTCCCATAGAACCCTGAATTTTAGAATTGAATTTAATGTCAAATTCTGCTCTTTGAAGTAAAATATAATGTTGAGAACAACATGGTCATCTCCAGATTAATCCACAAGAGGGAAATTCAATAAATTAATTTTATAGACTTCATCTAACTATACATTTTTTATTAAAAATAGATAGCATTATATATAAAACAATTTGATTTTATAGGCATCTCAAAAATGACAGGAAAGTAGGGAAAATATTTAGGAACAACAATAAATCCTCTGTTGATCTGTTTCATATAATCACCATGTAATGAATGCATGGAAGCAATAATTAAATATTGTAAAAACTGAATTGTTCATTCCATGAATTAGTCTCTGTAGCAGTAAAAACCCCCAACTTATTCTATGTTAGATAAGCAAAACTATGTGAAAGTCTAATGATTCAAAGAAGTCACATGATGGTTTGGTTCCCAGTCAAGGCACAGGCAGGCGAGCCCCCAGTAGATGAGAATGTGTGGCATGCAAGGGGCATGCAAAGGGCAATCACACATTGATGTTTCTCTCCCTTTCTCCCATCCGCTCTCTCTAAAAATAAATAAATAAAATCTTAAAACAAAACTAAGAAGTGACATGATAGTCTTCTAACATATCACTACTCTTCCCAATTATTTGTAATATTTGTCTTGTTGTAAAGTAATCTAAAGTATGTGATTATATTTTGTCACGATAGAAATCAGCACTGGCTGGTGTGGTTCAGTGGATTGAGCGCAGGCCTGTGAACCAAAGGGTAGCTGGTTCAATTCCCAGTCAGGGCACATGCCTGGGTTTTAGGCCAGGTCCCCAGTGGGGGCTGCATGAGAAGCAACCACACATCAATATTTCTGTCCCTCTCTTTCTCCCTTTCTTCCCTTCTCTAAAAATATATATATAAAGGTAGAAGTGATAAACAGAAAAAAGAGTTAAATAAATATATATGATTTTATATAATTTATATAGATATAGAGAAACTGTATACATAGAACTGGAGCTATGGATTCTTATTTTATTATAGCAACGTCAGATATATTTCATGTTCTGATCTTTAGTCTTAAGGCCTATAAATAGGGAGTTAATATATGTGTGGCAGGATAAAGTCTTCTGTCCTCTAGTCTCCCACATTCCTGTCCCTCTTATCCATGCAAGGAAAATGTCTTTTTAGTGAAAGCAAGTAAAAAAGTAATTATCAATTTAGTATGATAATTCACCATGTTCTACTATTACAGGGGTATAATATTAGCCTAAGAAGCTTTTGTTTATATTAAAGGCCCTTCACTCCAGAGATTGAAATCTAAGAAATGTAAAAATTTATGTCACCATAAATAAATGGGTAAAACCACAAATAAAGATCTTTATAACCTTGACATTTGGGAAAGAAGTCAGGAGAGTAAGAATAGAATAGTTGGATCAAAAAACCAAAGTCAAATAACTTTGTACCAGAGGGATGGAGAAGACAAAAAATGGGACAGCAGGGGAAAGGGAGAAAAGGGCTGCCTTTGGGAGACATTTAGGTTTGGAGGAGGTCACAAGGGTGGGGAACTCGTGATGGGATTAGCAGCCTTATAAGAAGAGGCCCCAGAGAGCTAGCTGTCCGTGTCCCTGCCATGTGAGGACACAGAAAGAACATGGTCATCTAAAAGCTAGGAAGGGAGCTCTCACTGGAAACGGACTATGCTGCCACCTTGTTCTTGGACTTCTAGCCTCTAGAACTGTGAGAAAATAAATTTTGTTGTTTAACTAACCCAGTCTATGGTATTTGGTTATGGCAGCTGGAGCTGACAAAAATAGTTCATGGCATGTTAATCATAAGATTTTTTCCCCCATAATATATTATAGTCATTATGGAGGCATAAGATAAAATAACTTAAAGAGGCTACTAATAACTACTTCAATTTTTGAGAGTCATTATGCTCTGTTCTCATGACTTCAGTAGTCTGACTTTGGTTTAGACTTGAAGGCAAGTTCAGGGTAAAAGCAAATTAAAAAAAAAAAAAGAATCCATGGGACTACTTCCACTCACTCAATAGCTCACATTTACTGAGTGCCTGCAATTTGCCAGACACTGTCTAGGCACTGAGGAGTCACCAGGGAGCACAAAGAACCCAAATCCTACCCTTACAGATTTTAAATTATATAGAGAGATGCGCACGACACACTGAACAACAAGATCTATGTAGTGTGATATATTTCGGCAAGCTCTGTGGAGATAAAGATAAAGCAGGAGATGGGATCATTGAGGAGGAGGTTCAGCTTTAAAGAAGGTTGTCAGAACAGTCATCAAGGAAAAGGTGCTGTTTGAGCAGCCCTGAAGGAGCTTGGGGACAGGCCACGAACATCGGGGAGAAGGTCCTAGACACAGGGAACAGTGAGGACAAAGGGTCATCAGTGGCAATGTGCCTGCACATTTGAAAACAGGCAAGGAGCCCAGTCTGGCTGGAGCACAGGGAGGAAGAGGGAAAGAGACTGGGGTGGATATGCATGTGGTGGGAGAGAGCAAGAGGTTAGAAAATTGGCTGTGTTCATGTTCCAGTGTTGAAGTTTCAAAGGAATGCTAATGCACTGAACTTGAGTTATAATTACCTATAGTCACAATCACAATTACCTATAGTCACAATCACAATAGACTGTTATTTTCCAGAAAACTCTGCAAGTGAAACAGGGATTTTAACTTTTTTTGTGTTCATAGTTTTTAACAGATGGTTCTTTGGGTAACCTGAAGCTCAGTTTTCAGACTCTGTATTTTAAATAAGAAAGTTGCTATTTGAGCAAAAGGTTTAAACTCCAAACTTTTTGACAAGGAGGCAAGGTAAGCCCGAGTTTACATTCGAGGCCAAATCTATTCTCTCCCAAGCCGAGGATGGCATTCTCAATCTGTGCAGTTCTCTGGATGTGGTTGATATAAAATGAAGCAAGAATGCACTTTACACAGCATAGTCAATACTCTGAAAAAAAATCAATGTTTTACAATCACTATTAGATAAAGATTTATTTTCAGCCCTTTGTTATTGATTTTGGACTAGAGGGGGGATAAATGGTGATGGACGGAGACTTGACGGGGGGTGGTGAACACACGATACAGTGTGCAGATGGTGTGTTGTACAGCTGTGCACCTGAAACCTGCATAAGTTGTTAACCACTGGCCCCCTCATAGATTCAATAAAAAGAAAAAACAAACAAAAAACATTCAGGCTGAAAAAATGTTTACTTCTAATTAAGATAATTAAGGTTAGCATTTTAAGTGAGTATTTGGGTCATTGACAATTGCAATATTTTGTGCATTGAAACACCATTGAAGGAAAAAGAAGCTGGGTGGCTATCTCAGCTATAAAACCCGAGAAAGATGGGTGTCAGTGGAAACACTTGTGAGAGGTTTATACACATGGTGGTTTTAATTTTTGACCCTTAAAATGTTTTTAAATTATACTATGTTTCATGAAGATTTCTTTAAGTATTAGGAGGAAGTATGTCACCCCAAATCTCATTCTGAATGAGTTTGATTGTGATAGATTGTGTTCAGCATAAAATTGAAAACAGCATGAGATCACACAGTAACTGGGTCATGGCCATCTTTTCCACTGGTTCGGGAGAAAGGCAATGGAGATAAACGCAGGGCCGGGATGAGGAAGGGGGCAGCTAGGCCACCCTGTGAACGGGGTCTCAGACTCCTCCTTTGGTGCTCATCCCTACCACCAAGCCCTCCTTAGTTTTCACTGAGGCAATTTTAGTAGCATTCTATCTGAACTCCTTTCATTTCATTCTTTCCGTCTATCTTTCATATTACTATAAAACTTGAATTATAGAACTTATTTTCAAAAATCTACAAAGACTTGTAATGATTCTAGAATAAATTCTGGATCTAGCACTAAAACCCAGGCCCCGGAGATCTGGCACAAACTCTTTGCAAACTTGTTTCCCACCAATAGGACCCCTGGCCCACCCCTGCCTTGGAATAGTGGTGATTAGTTCTGTGGCCTGGTGACTCGAATCTTGCCATGTGTGCAGGATCACTTGCTCTTCCACACTCAGGGCCAGATAAAGAATTTGTGGGGCCCAGTGCAGAATTAAAATGCAGGCCCCATTGTTTAAAAATTAAGTATTTCAAGATGATAATGATGCAGCATCAGACCAAATGGGGATCCTTCTGAAGCAGGACCCTGTCAGTGCACAGGTCACATGTCTATGAAGCTGTCTCTTTCTTCACACCTCACTGACCAGAATTTCATGTTTCACATGTTTATTTATGTTAGAAATCTTTCCAAGTACTTTACATTACAGTAAACCATGCCTTCCAACTCTTGCACCCCCCAAAAAACTTATGTAGTTACTTACTTTAGTTTTCTTAGTGTATGTCAAGAACATAAAGAAAGGGACACAACCTTATGCATCCTCAACCTCTCTTCTCTCTTTCCTAACCTAGTGCATTTTACACAACTGGTAAGACAGAAATTATGTCTCAGAGTTCATGTGTCTTTATTAGAAGCCCTCAGAAAATCATGGCATTGGCTGCACCAAAGCCTGTTTCTTTTCCATGGTTTTCCAGAGCCTCAGGATTTTACCCTGACAAGTGTAATGCACAGTAAGCAGGGAGCCTGATCATTTTCTGCCTCCTTCTATCACATTCCAGGGCCCAGTTTGACACTGGCTTCTTTCTGGTGAGACTGGGGCGGTCATTAGAATGGAAGGAAGATGAAATCAATGTTCTGCCCTGGGGATAAAGAAAGTAATGTAATAATAAATATATATTTAAAAGAAGAAAGCCAATAGAGAATGGGTCTCAAGGGATGGATAAGTCAGCAAGTTAGCAGAAAGACTGAATTATTGCCTTTATTTTAAATGCTATTTACTTTCTATAAAATATATTGACTAGCATAATATACACTGCAAGGGACAATTTAAAAAATCTCAGTTGTTATGTCTATAATATAGGCTTATTGCTAGTAAGTCCAGTGCCCCTTGAAAGTTTTGTTTATAAAATAAAGTAAAACGAAATTTATTTTGTGTTGGTGGGAAAGGAAAATAATAATGGAAAACATGAATGTTGTCCAATTATTAAGGAGGGAGTAGCTGGAACTTGCTTCCCTTGAGATTGGTTTTAAAAGACAAAGGACATCTTTGATTTCAGCAGCTAAATTCTAATTAAATGCGAAGTTATTAGAAGTGTTATACCTATTAATTCTAGTTACTGGATTTCCATTTAGCCAGAGAATCTAGTCTAATTTTGGACACAATTGTGAAGTTTGTAATATTTGCCTTTACCACCCACATTAATTGCTCCTTATCCTCTCCACATTCCCTTTGGATACGATTTGTTTGCTTCCACTCACTGGTACGCTCCTTTGTTCATTTCCTTCCCTCCAGTGTAATATACAAGGTGGGACAAAAGTAGGTTTACAGTTGTTTGCATGGAAAATGATACAACACCTAGTAAACAATAATACAAGAATAAACTGTAGAACTACTTTGCCCCACCTTGTACTGAGAAGATGTTAAGTATCTACAAGGGTGACCGTGTGTCTCAAGTTCCTGGAGACCCTGGGCTTATGCCTTTTGCTGTTGCTCTGACATATTTAGCGTGTCCTCCTTATTCATGTCATACAGCTTAAAACTTTCAGACAGCTTAGATGGCAAACTAGTTGGTCCTTCTAGTGTTACTTCCTAGTGTTACCTAACCCCAAAGGAAACTTCTTTTAATAGAAACCAGAACTCTCAAGGGATGAAGACTTAATGGTATACTTTTAGATACCAGCAACTGGTTGGACAGAGCTAGCGAGGGGTGAGTGTGTGGAATGAATGAACTGGGAGCCTACATTCTTGTAACCCTGAAATCATATAACACAGTCTTACTACTTTATATGAATAGCAAGTTCTCTAGGAAAATCTCCTGGATGTTCCATTGTAGTAGCAGACTCAAAAATGTCCATTTCCAGATATTTCACTGAAGGTAAAGAATTCAGTGATTGCAACATAGGTGTCAGCATGGATCCAGAGCTTCATGAGCCAACAATAGTTGCTTAAGTAAAGTAAGTTTCTCACACATGTCCTGAAAAAGATGGATGCACTGAAGATCATGTACTCTAGATTCTTACTACTTAAAACAAAACCAATTTACATTCCCTAGTGTTTTTTTGTTATGAGGGTACATTATGTTATCTAATACTGGATGTCTGGCTATTTGACTTCCTACGTACATGATCCCAGCTCTGTCTGATGGTTTTCCATTTTTCACTGGAATGTGGTTTATAGGTAACTAGCTAATAGGAATAAGACAGACCGTAAAGAAGGAAGGATGTGATAGGTACAGTGTCTGCCAAGAGGATGTGTCTGGGGGTAACTTGCCTGGGAAGACTGGCTCTCTGGAGGTGACATTTCCTTTCCGAATGATGTTCTGATGACCTTACATGTTGTACATACAATGTGGTCTTTGTGTTGTTGCCGTTTTATTTTGTTTTTGCTAGCAGCTCCATAGTAAGAACAGCCCAAGGGAAAAAACATTTTGTAAATGTTTGTAAAATTTTAAAACTAGATAGAGGAGCAGCAAACTCTTTGTCAAAAACTTGGGTCCTGGGATCATTTTGCAGACATGAAGCAAATGGCTGCCCAGGTCTTCATTCCAGATGATAAAAAGGGAAATGCGACAGCTCTATTTTCATAAAAAGTTATTTTACAGATTAGTGAGGCAAAAGTTATTAGAGTGCTTTGAACATCTAATATGGGTTATATAAATGTAGATTATAATGAGGGTGAGCAGAAAAATTAGTTGGTCACAGCATGGTGAGGAAGTTAATGAATTCAGCAGAAGCAACCCATTATGCAGAGATTTCTGGAGGAGACAAAAGAAACTGTTTTTGCTCCTATGTGCAAAATGACCTTGAAAATTCATTACCTGACCTTACTGTATGCATCAATAAATTCTGCTGCTTTTGGAAAGAGCCCGAGGGAAATGAGGCAGTACCATGGTCCTGGCCATGTTTGCAAGGTCTGCACCAGCAGGACAAATGTTGTCGTTGTGCAGAGGGTCTGTGTTGGGCCACAATATAATTAGGTTTGGTCTGATTTCATTTTCAATTAAAGTGATCAGCTTAATTCACTTTTCTTCCAGTTACTAACAAGATGAATTTGATAATATTTCAGGCTTATTAAGAGTGTGTCATTGTTCCTTGCAACTCTTTAGGATATAGTTTTATTTTTCCAGGTTACTAAATGTGAATAGGGTTCTCACATTATTGTAGATAAGTAGACAAACTCAGGCTGGCCAACCTTGACTAAGGGCCTGCTGTGTATCAGAAAAAGAGAGAGAAAGCAATAGGAAAGACATAAAAGAACTCGTTGGGTTTGGAGTCAGAAGTTTAGAGTGGAAAAATCATAATCTGCTTGAGAGAAGCAGAAGTTGAGGCTATTTAGTGATAACATTAGTGAAAGACTGCGGAGGGCCATCGATGTTATTTTCTGAAGTTCTGATTTTCTCTTTGGATGATGGGTAAACAAACGTATAAAAATAATCATAAATATGATTTTTAAAGTCACTCAGTTAGTAATATGCAAGAGAAACTGTGCCTATTCCCAAGTCCCTTAAAGCTGGGAAGTGAATGGCTCAGCAACCTGTCTGTGAGCCTGCGTCTGGTATTTTCACCGTGAGCGTGCTTGCTGTATTTTTGCGGCACAACTAATTGTCTCATGTAAGGCAATCTTTCCATAAAAGGTAAAGTAACAGAATATAGAAGAGGGACATTAAAAAAGACAATAACACATGAACAGTTAATAGCAAAATTAAAAAGACTCTATTGAGAAGAATGAAAATACGTCATCGTTGAAGTTTTCCATTCATTATATTATATATTAATTTCTTATTATTGTTGTTTCGTCTTTTCGTTTAGCATCAGACTTTTTTCTTTTTTTATTGTTCAAGTACAGTTTTCTGCCCTTTCCCTCATCCCAGCCCTCCCCAAGATTTTTTTTCTTCGTTGAGAGGTATCAGTTTCTAACTATAGAATTAATACATAATTAATGCTCTCAGACTTTTGTGAATTAGTATTTGCCATAAGGTGGTAAACTTTTGGTGTTGACAGGTGAGAGGGATGACTGTGCTTGAGAAGGATTTGCAAAATGATGCGCGATTATGTTATAGCCTAGTAGTAATCTGGGTTTGTACACAGCTTTGCAACCTGGCTTTACATGCAATTATCTTCGTCCACTGTGTTAGGAACACTGCATCTACTCATCGCTGTATAGACCATAATGAGGGCTGAGATTTATATTATATAAAAATGGGAGTGACTGCAAGAACTTTGTCAATGGAGAAAGAAAACCAAACTGACAACTGGTTTAAATATCTTAAGTTGGCAAAACATACACTAAACTGTCAACCAGTTATTTTATTGTTTCACTGTGAAATTGCCTTACAGCCAATTAGTTGTGTGGTGAAAAGTCTTGTGGCTAAAATAGTTGCAGCAAAAATGTTTATGGCTAAGATGCTTACTGTGGAAATGCCTATAATCCCATAATCCATTCACTGACTTTGGCAAGTGAGCATGGGGTAGGGAGGCCAGGTGGGGTATGGAGGGGGAGAAGGCGAGTGACTGGGTCTGATCTCCTTCTAAGCTGAGTAATGACAGGTCTGCTAAACGAACCAAATAGTGTTCGTTGGCAGGAGTGCCACCTATCTGTGGAGTGCCTTTGATGAGTCGTCTAGAGTTGCTCAGGGTAAAAAGCGGAATCTGTCTGTTAGTGGGGCATGACTCCCTGGAAATGTCACATAAGGTATAAAATAATTTGAATATAAAGTGGACATGTTTCACAAGCCAAATGTTGCCTTCTAGGTCCGTGAGGAGACTATACACAGTAAGTTATTTAGAAAGCACGCCTGCTTGGGTGCCTGGAGTGCTGAGACAGGACCTGGGTAGCTGTGGCAGAGGCCCCAGAACTCTTGCTGCTTCACCTCTAGCTCATCATGCTCACGTGTGTTCTTGGGACTATTTGTTAATGTTGATACTGAGGAAGAACTTGATTCCTGGGAGTTTGATTTTATAATATGATCTTTCTGTTATCTCAGGTGATACAGAATACTCATGCGTATTTTTAGAAGATAAAGATTTTTAACAGGATTGAAATTTAGGAATACAGATAGACTTTAACTGACTAAATCAATCTGTTCTGAGCACTCTTGAACCTTGTTCCTCAGTTTCCTTCCTTTTCTAGCTACACGAGGATGGCAGCATATCTAGGCAGGGGTGAGGATAGTAAGTGCATTGGGGAGTATGTTATCATCTTAGAAAATTTGTTATACCTGGCAGAGGGAGGGGTAAGAGAAAGGTGGAGAAATTTCTATCAGCATTTTATAATGGGGAAATACAATCTTTCAGGTATTGTGCCTGGTTAAAGGAAAAGAAAGAACACATATCTAAGGCTGATGTATTTCAACTCACACATATTGTCAGAGAGAAAAAGACCAAAACCAGATAGATTTCTTCTTCTTTAGGGATGAGGCAAAGAAAAAAAAGGAAAAGAAAAAAAATCTAGAGGCAACAGGAAAGAGAATTCCTTAACGTGACAGTAGCCAAGCATTTTAAAGAAATAAGTAGAAAAATTCCCTTCAAAAATTGTTTACTAGTGAAATAGTTACTTGTTATAAATAAAAGTCCACAAAACATGAAGTATATGCATAGAAAAGGAAGTGATCAGCACATAATAGATAAGGGCCACATGTATATAGGGAACACAGGAATGAAATGTGTAATGTACATAGAGTGAAGTTTTGTAGAAATTTTAAAAATGTTTTAAGGAAATTCAAAGTTCAATAATTAAATTGATACATTAAAGACATTAAAAAGGCATAATAGATACTGCAGGAAATCAAATCATTACTCTAGAAGACAAGTTTGGAAAAACCTCTTAGATGTATGAGAATGAAAATGATGAAGACAGATAATGAGAGTAAGAGAGACAAAAACAGAGGATAACATATTAAATCAAAAGATGTTCTCAAGGAAGAAACCAAAACCCATTATGTCATCACCAAGACAGAATCCACATAAATAAGAATCACACTGACCTCATTCATGTCTCCGATATTTGACATACACAGGCAAGGATCCGTAGAATGTACAAGCAGCCTGTGTCTCAGCCAAACTGAGAAGCTTTTGAGAAAGTAATAGAAAGATATTCTTATATATACCCTTTCTGCAAAATTTTAACAGATTCGTATTAGTTGAATAGTATATAAAAAATAACAACTAATCTTTTTTCATGTAATGAGGAAATGGCACTGATTTGCTCCTTAACTTTGAAAATTTTTAAAAGTCAAGATTTTCTAAACATTTAATAGTTAAATTGTTCCATGCCAGTAGAATTTAATAGTCAATAGTAAAAAATAAAATTAAATGATTTATATGTTGAGAGAAAAAGAAATGATCAAATAACAAGTAACAAAAATATATAATGAAAATATATAATAAGCAGAATAATACCAAATATATGTTCAGCAAATAAAATTATAATAATGAATTAAAAGATATCTGATTGAGTTAAAAAATTAAAATGCATTCTATTTGTATAAGAAATACCTTAAAAGTAAGGATATATAGTATCACAAATATAATATGGTTATGAATTTATATGAGACAAAAATCAATGTAAAACCCCAAGAAGCAAGAAAAAACAACAAAAAAGATACATTAATGTACACATAAGAAGTCTGTCCAGAAGGTATCCAGCCATGTAATATGAAAAATAGAGACATTTATTGAAGACGATACAAGATACAAGGAACATTCCACACAGGACAATGACACCTCAGTCCCCTTCAAAGTAGACATCTTGGGACCTCACACAGTTCTCCCAGTTGCCATTAGCTGCCTTGTGGTATTTCCCTGAATCTCATCAATGGTGTGAAATCTCTTCCCTTTTAAAGGTGATTTCCCTTTTAGGAAAAGCCAGAAGTCACAGGGTGCTGAATTTGGGCTGTAGAGAGGCTGAGTCATCTGGGTGGTTTGAATTTTCATCAAAAACCTCTTCATGAGATGTGACGCATGAGCAGGTGCACTGTCGTGATGAAACTGCCAATCACCAGTTGTCCATAGCTGTGGCCTTCTGAATTATCTAGATAATTTTCATAGAGGAATGTTCAAGCTTAACACAAAATTTGACACAGATTCATATCTCTTCTCACTCAGTCATTTTGAATGTGACAGCCACACAGTACACATGCTCACTCAGTGGCATCTAGTGCCCCGCTGACTAGTACAGCGATGTCATCATTGTTCACACGTGCACATTCCTGTCTACTCTCCTTGGCTGCCAGGTTACATCGATGTCACACAAACTGTTTTCATTATATTAACAATGGCTGGACTTTTTCCAGACATTCCTTGTATATTTATATAGTAATATATCTGATATTTTTCACCTGTAACATTTAAAATCAATGATTAAATCATAATATGATGTCATCCCTGTCTTCCTTTTTTATTGTTTTTTTTTTACTCAGTATTCTTTCTTTAGATGTTTGACATTCAACAGCTGCCATCATTTTGCTCTAGAGCTCTAAGGTCATTTCTTTAGCATTGTTGACGTATATAAGCAAATTCTTGTTGTCAGTGTTATTATGAAACTTTGCTTAATTTCAGTTTCCAATGTTCCTATCACATTACTAGCTAGCTCCAGAAGATAGTTCTCAAATTGTGTCCTATTCTAGACTATTGGTCTCCTCTCAAACAAGAGGTCTCAGTGATCAGAAATGTACAAATATTATTCTTTACCTGTGGCATTCATCCTCATATTTTACTGGTTAGGATAAAATTAAAATCCTTATTGTTTTATAGAATCATTACCCTAATAGTCACAATATACCTATTATATTTAGGTCTAGAAAAATAGGTGTATTCTTACTGAATTGTTCTAATACATCAGGTACATCTTTTATTTACCAAACATACTTGTAAATCCTATTCATTGGGAATATTGTTGCCTCAAACTCTTCATTTTGGATATGTCTCCAAGGTTGCATTAATTTCCTTTGGGTAGCATCCAAGAAATGGCATGGCTGGAGTAGTAGTTTTTCCCTGTATCAAGTGTTACAGAAGCACCTTTGTATCCACAGATAGGCTTATATCCTACAAATAAAATAGGACCTCATGATTCATCATCCCTTCCTCCATTAAGTTACATGGATTACTAAGGACTTGAGTGGTTTTATAGTGTGATATTCTGAATGAATGATAGGTGCTTAAAATGCTTTTAATAATAGAAAATACTGTTATTAGATAACATAATAATATAAAAACAATATTTTATAATGGATTCCTGTGAATTTTCCCATTGCTAGTATCATTCCTGAAGCATCAGTCTTGTAATATAGATTTAGTCCTGGAAATTGTAATTATTGATGTGTATCTCTTATACATACTATTCTAGGTGAAAGACCTAGACTTCCCAATTAGGGTCGCCCTTCATCCTAGCTCTAGGAAATGTCTAATGCTCTGGTTTAGAATGGCAAATCTTCTTAATCTCACAGCTGAGGTTAAAGGACCATTCCAAGGAATACAAGAGTAAAATTGAAACACCACGTCATTGTTTTTACTGTTGTGAAAGAAAATATCCTTTTCTAGGTCTCATCTATGAAAGAAGATGCTGAATAATTAGATTACTCATTGTGTGTGCCTTGATCAATATGCATTTATTGGTTTGACTTGGAATAATATTTATATGATGAGAAAAGATGATGTCTTTCTTTGGCAGGAGAGAAGTTAATAGTAATCACCTTATCTTCTCTCTTGACTCTACCACTCCTGGTGAGGTGGTTAAGCCCTTACTCCTTTTAAAGAACCATCACTTATTTGCACTTCAGAATACACTGCTGCAAACAATGCAGCCAGAGAAATAAGCAGTAAAATGCAAAATCTTTTCATAGGAGTGGAACGGTTATTCACCTGTCAAAAGCCCTATTCATTCACCATCTACTGAAGGAAAAAAGAACCAATTTGGAGAAGTCTTGAAAACAACTTAAGACCTTTAGAAAGTATTTTCATGGGCCATCAGTTAGAGACTAAGCATTGGATGCAAGTACATTCACAAGTGCGAAGAGTTCTTGTGGACTGATACTGACCCTCTAGAATTCAAGGTGTTAAGACACATGAGCCGATGTTTTTTATATCAAGCATAGGAAGTGAATAAAAGAATTTTTAAAAACTTGAATACTATTCATACTGATTGTTAGTATTGAACTTGGAATATAACTTCAAGTACACCCATGTTTTGAGATCTACAGATCATGGCCTGTGGCCTTCTACACTCCCACTCATGTCCCTGATGCTTTAACCTAACTGTGCAGTCTCGAAGTGTGCCCTGTACTTTATATCTTCAATTCTTTTGCTGTCACTTTCCTCCTGGGAAACTATTTCCCACATCTCCACATGTCAAAATGTACTTCCTTCACAATTGGTTCCAAGAAGTCTTATCCTTAAAAATATCACTTTATAGATAGTCTTAAATATTTTTTGATTACATGGAGAAGGTATCTCCTATTGATGCTACACTATCTGATTTGATAGGAGTTTTAATGAGGGTCATGCAAATGGAGGAGAATTGGCTTTTAGAATGAAAGATAATTATCCCACTGAAACACACGCACAACTACATCACAAGTCTCTCTGTTGAATGCTAGGTTGGAAGATTAATTTTGTTGTCAGGGCATTAAACATTCTTTGTAATTTAAGACAAGTTAGATACTGGGCTTTGTATCTGTTAGACACTGTTGCATATAAATAACCTCTAAAGACTTTTTTATTGACAAGTTGAGATGCATTTATTCTTTCTTTCATTGTTATGTTTTAATTGGCAATTTTTTATGGCAAGGTATTTGAGAGAAGTTTTGTAGTTGTTTCTTATGTGCAGTAGGCCAACTGTGAAAAGTGGAAATAGATCCAGTCTTTCAGGGCGAGACAGGTATTGTGAGACCACAGCGGTTAAAGGCTTCATGAGTAACATGGACTTCTTTGTAATAATTGTTGCTTTAGTTTGTTAAATCTCTTTTAAATATGTGTGAATATATATATATTCAAAACATATATTTAGATATAAATAAATATATAATTATATATATAAGTCAGTTCGCATATTTGCTACTGGTATAAATGAGTGAAAGGATTATTAGATAAAACTCACAATTTATCTATCCAGAATGTTCACCTTAAAAATGAGACTAAGGTGTGCTCTTCCTCTCAGGAGCATGTCTGTGCCTTTCCCTTCACCTGCTTCTTCCCTCCAGGTGTGTTAGCTTTGCCTTTCTCTTTCTTAAGCTCCAAGAGCCCTTCTGCTGCCTCCATAACTTGTTTCCTGAGGCTGTGCAGCCCAGCTGGCTGACTTCTACTACATGTGTAACTTTCTAAACAAACTTTGTCTTATAATTTTAAAAAAACGAGACTTGGAATTGCCATTAGACAAAGGGAACTGTGGTTGTCAAAGATCATATCATATTTAGCATGGCTGTGCTTTTATGAAAACAACTGAACCATCAATCAAAAATGATGTCACTCTAGAATATAGTGCAAATTTAGACATAAATGTTAATGAGAACTGGGATGGAGTACTACACGCCAGAGAAGAAAAGATCATCCCAGACATACATGCGTATTTCCTCTGGTTTTCCTGGGACATAACAGTGGTTCTCTATATTTACCTAGATCTGGAATAAATATACAGAAATAATGTTGGCCTTATTAATGATGGATTATATGGGGTACACAGTTTTCTTCAGAAGCATGAAGGCCAGAAATAGGTTGTTGGTATTAGTTCTCAATTTACTGGACTGACAAATCTGTAATTACCTTAGCTTTCTTCTCATAGTTACAAGAGAGCTGTACCATCTCCACGTACCACATCATCACAACATATTCAAAGGTAGGAAGTAAGAGAAGAGGTGTTTTGAATAAACTCCACTTATATATCTGTTATTTTTGTCAAGGAACAGTTTTTCTGTCCCATAGTACTTGTCTCCTATCTCATTGGCCAGAACAATGGGTTGGTTCATCTCTTGATGTGAATAAGAGGCTGAAAAATTAGTATCTGAAAAGAGAGGACAGGATGACCATGACTGGATGTGACCCATTGTGGTTATCCCTTGGGGCTAGTCACCATGCAATCTGGAAAAAAAATTCACAGAAAAGAATAACAGGGAATGGCTATTGGGTAAAACCTAACAATGTCTGTGACAAAAACATAACCTAAAAACTAGTTGTTGTGTACAGTTGCCAAATCTTGAAAAAGTTTTATCTTTAATCAATTAATAAACAAAAACATGCATTCCCAGTATAAATTACAGTGACTGAATGAAGTTGAGAGGGCAGTATAAATAGAGAGATGACCCAAAATTTGTGAATAATTTTTCCTTAATTTTTAGGAAAAAAAGTTTCTTATTATGTTGAAACTGGAGTTTCTAAAGAAGAAAAGCCAAGGCATACTTATTGTCATTTGGATGGACAACAAGAGGTTTTAGAGAGTAATGACATATCGGTGATATGGGTCTTATGCCTTGGCTTGGGGAGCAGATAAACAGGATTTCATTAGTCAATATGGAGATAATTAAATATTTTTAATGCATTTGTTTTAAAATTCACTGCAGACAGATATATAATCCAGATGCCCAGTTATTCTTCACATTTCCATTTTTGGTGAAAGATAATGTGCATCCCATGACATCTTCCTCGATACAAATGTGCCCCGGCATCTCAAATTAATAGTGATTTTAACATGTGGGGAACAGATGGAATTCGAAGGCAAATAGTCTTAAGCAGTCCTAGTTACCAGCCCAGGAAGCGTCCGGCGTATCTTTGCAGCACAGCGGAGTGTGTCTCTTTAGTAACCGGGGTTTTTGTGTCCACCAGATCCTGCAGTTTAAAGGGCTCGACTGGAATGAACATGGATTTCCAAAGCTTATTTTAAAACTCACTTTCTCTTCTAAATATGACCTGGTGCCGATATTTCAATGGTTTCTTAGCTATGCTAATATTATTGACTGAACTAGCTAAATAGCTTGATCCTATGAGCACGCAAGAGAGTCCTCTTCATTTTGAGTTTTACCAATTAGTCTAAATGTCACAGGATAATCTTATTTTTTAACTCTCTATATATGCTGAATAATTTTCTTCTTTTTACACGTATCTCATATGTGTGGTTGAAGTATGAGAAGTTCAAGAATAATTAAGAGAAAAGATTAGAAATATACCAGAGATGAAAGGAAAAGAACTCCAGGTTTATAGCTGAGAAAATCTGGAAAACCAAGAGACCATCAGTTAATAGTTGACTGGAGAAACCAGGTGAAGTAGATAATGAGAATGATCATTTAAAGTGAATGATGGTTGTGAATAAGAACTAGAGGTAAATTGGGGCTGGAAAGAAAAAAACAAACAGTAGATGACACGGCAGGAATTAGACGTTTTTGGCAACACAGCACTGCGAGCGCTAAACAAGCTGTGAGTGCATTTTTCTTCCTGTTGGCAGAGAAGAGAGGTTGAGACCTGGGACAGAAGGCAACAGGGTCAGGCAGTTGTATTGCACTAAATTTCATCTTCTTACAATCAAATCTATTGTATAAATCCCTTATATTTTTTGGTGATATATTTGGTGAAGTATCTCCCTGAGTGCACCAGGAATATCTCAGAATAAGTCCCACTGGGATTTTAAATTGGTAAAAATGAGAGTCTCAACAAAATCTAATACAAATCACACATCGTTGCAAAAAGCTTAAAGGATACAGGTTGACAGCAAAGGACACAGGTTACAGAGGCTGGAATTGTTCCGTTAGTGCTGGAATTGTTGTCAGTTCCTTTTAAGGAAAAGATGCTCAGGTGGTGGCAGGGTTTACTGGCTTCTCCAAGGTGAGATTTGCCGTGTTGGGCCTTTCTGAGTGAGGGCTTTCCGAGCCTCATTCATACCCACGTTCAATTACTGAAAGCCCCAGCACCATCCTGTGTGGGTGCGAAAGCCGTTGTGACAAACCGTGCCGCCCAGATCTAATCTGGGCTGAATTTCTTCCTTTGCCATCAGCCCCGTGTTTTGGCCCAGATTATAGTGCTGATCGGACTCCCCTGTGCACTCTGCGGTGGGAGCCAGTACAAAAAACATTTGAAAGAGCCAAAAAGCCGGACAGATGTGGTAAAAACTAAGTTTAAATTTTACTAGTTTTCAGTTATCTTTAAGAAAGTCAGTGTTGGGAAATAGGTAAAGGACCAGAATATCAGATAGGCTTGACTCTGTCCCTTAATTTCCTGCAGTTAGTTTCAGTTTCCCTTTGGGCTTTTTAACTTTTCATGTTTTGATTTAATGATTCAGGTTATTTTTCTACCTAAATATAAATAAGACAAAGGTTCAATTTTTGCTGTTTTCTTTTAAATTGGTCGTTACACTGTTCATGTAAAGATCAGACATAAAGGATGAAGAAAACCAGGGCTTTTATCGGCTCCTTTTCACACATACTATCTCACAGAACTCTCATGCCCAGTGTGATTATCTCCAGTGTGACTTCCAGTTTGAAGCTAAGACTACAGGGACTCGGAGAAAGCATGCACCTGCCTGTGGCCACGGCTTCAAAAGTAACTTGGATGTGACTAGAATCAGGCTCCTTAACTTTAAATTTGCTTGCTTTTTTCCAATACTACTATGCCTTATGTCTACTTTAATAAATTGAATGGCTCAATCTAATATATTCTCTCATTTACTCTAGAGATCCTTCATTGGAAGTTACAGAAATGCCAACAGAGGTTGATAATAACAAATTTCTACCCATATAGGGTCCCTAGGACACATGGATTTTCTTACTTCACTACCAGGGGGATAGAGCCAGCTTTAGGGCCTGTGTCGTCTGTGATGCTGTCACTCATGAAGAGGCCTTTTGGTACCAGGCCAGCTATGTGTCAGTGGGGCTCTGCTTCCAAATAGTGAAAATTATTTGTCCCATTTTGAGAATATGTGAATGTTCATTTTAAGACAAATATAGAACAAGTTGCTCAGAAAACAGATCCTGTGGCAAAAAAATGAAACATTTCTTACCAGAGGAGTCTTATAATTTACCTTTTTATATACAGAAATATTTTCATATGATAGATAATTTTTTAATAAATAAAGGAAGCAGCAGTACACACTTAACAAAGAGGGTGAGGAGACAGAAGGCAGAAAGCATCTGTTAGAATACAACATCTAAGAAAAAAATGATTTTGTGATATGAGTGTGAAAACTTTGAAAATAAAAAAATCCTAGAAATTGAAGCAAGTTCTGAATCTGAGGGTAATAGCCCATGGGGCACTTTCATTGTGTATTTTTGCCCCACCATTATTAAGGCGAACAATCAGTAATGCACAAGTAACTGATGTTTCCTCTTACAACTTTAAAACAATTACCATTCTAAAAATTATATCTAACTCTTATACAATCCTTGATTATCAGGATAAAGCTAAGTACAAGATTACTGAGCATAATTCACAGACATTATCAACAACATTCAGATTAGCTTTTTATGTGTTATTTTTATTGAGGCTATTATTTTGAATTGAACAATGAATAGTCTGACAGAAATTAGGTTAAAATTAATTAGGTAGTTTGATTATTGTAGTAGTGTTTGAAAGTTTTAAAATATGTCTAAATCCTAAAAATATAAAAATACTGATTTGAGTTTGTTTTTAGACCACTAAAAGATAATGTTTTTCAGATTACTTTCTTTAAGAAAATAAACATAGGTGAGTTTCCATTTCAATAAATTTGTCTATGTAACATACCTGGACCTTCATGAAGATAAACTGAGAAATGATCCTTGACTTTGCCAAGAGTCCTCATGTCATTCCTTTAGTGACTATCTTTCTCTTATTCACTTATAATACCTTTATCCAGAGAATTTAAAAAATAAATTCCCTCACCAAATAGAATTAATACTCCTGTATTAGCTGATATTGCAATTAACTCTGAAGGTCTTTATGGGAGATTTTATTAGAATCTAGGCTGCATTATCTCTACATCTATGCTTCACCAAGCCAGACCAGCCCAGTGGGGAAATTATGGTCCCATAGATACAGTAATAAACATTTTCTTAATGATTCTTTCTACCCACTATTGCAAGGCCTCCTCTGTATTGCTTTAGGTGTTTACAAGTGATTTCCCACGAGTTCTTATTGAGGACTACTCGTAACCTCAGTACAATTCCTAGGGATCCACTCTCAGGAAGCTTCCTGAGGAAGTCTCCTTACCAGTCCTGAGTCTCTAACACAACTGTTCCACTGCCTAGCCTTGTAAGAATGTTCTTCAATGGAAAAAAGGAAAGAGTCACATAATGTTTCTGATTATGTAACTAATTTAACATATCATGCTTTATATTTTAAAATATAAGCATTTGTCAAAGTTTGAGTGTTCATAGGTGTATTAGATGTGACACAATTTGAGATACAGATTAATTAGGAACCATGACTTGCATTCCTTTCTGATGGCTCAAGGTATTCGACATAGATCTCCTACATTAGACACGCCATGGGTACTGATTAAAATGCATATTTCTTGGACCCATAACAGACAACTCTTCCAAGAAGTCTGGAAGAGGGGGTCTGAAATTCAGATTCTTAGGAATCTTGCTCAGTGGTTGTTGTAAACATTCAGGTGTGGCACTGTCTGCACTATGCAGGTCACTTTTGATAGTAACTGGGTTATGACAAAAATCGGTAGCTGTTAGCAGCAGAGTGACTTTATTTTAATCGTTTTCTGTGTCATTATAACTGGTGATAGGGGTGTGGAAGAAGCATTGCGGTGGTGGGAATGAACAGAAATGTTTAAAGATTGACTGGGTTAGGGATGTATAACTTCTCAATCTGATATTTAGATTTTATAGCTTTCATGATTATAAAAGCATTTTACTATTTAAATATTGCAGAAAAAATACTTTCTATTCTGAAGTTCCTGCTCTTAACTCCTTTTTTCACTAGTTTAATAGGAAATAAATATAATAGAACCTTGATATTAATATTTTGATTTTCTTTTGAGTCCTCTTAGGATCTGTCATGTGGCAGCAGAGCAGGCTGTGTGATACTTTATTTAATACTCACATACCTATTAGAAACCCATTATTATTCTCATTTCATAGATAAATGAACAAAGCCTCAAAGAGGCTAATTAACTTGACTAAAATCACACAGCAAATATGTGGGAAGGCCAATGCTGATTTCAGGCTGCCTGGCCCCAAGTCCAGGGACGCCTGTGACATCATGCTACTCATTTGAAAAGCGTACTTTGCTTTTATGTTTAAAATGGTCATTCTTGCATTCTGTGCCCCTAACCATCATGAAAATCTATAAATGGTATTCTTTAAAAGCAATTTGGTCAAATGGCTTTGATAGTAGTACTCTTTTAAATAGAAATGATAAGAATAACCTCATAAAGTACCATTGCAGTGTGCGTATGTGTGTGTTTTGTATTGCAAACAGAATGAGGGATGGTTATCCTATGAGCAGTATTGGTTTGAACAGACAAATAATTTTCTCTTCTGTCATCCTCTATGTACTGTTTTCTTTGTGATGTTTCTATCTTTTACTGTAACTTCCCAATAGGAAAGTGCATGAGGTCAGGCTAGTTGTCCAAACATGCCTTTTCCATTTCAAAAGCACGTGTGGAACTACGTGCTGTAGTCAGCAACAGACTAGTACAAATCTCTCAGATTTGAGCCTTCTGCACTATTGCAATTAAAGTGGATTTTTCTCTCCACCATGGGAATTGCACTGTATAACTGATTACCAAGCACATCATGTAAATGGCTCTTAGAAACTGCACACGGCCCATTATGGAGAATGCACCTTATTAACAAAGGTCGTATTAGAATCTCACCCTGGTAACGAATCGCATCAAACGTACAGTACATCAATAGGCACATAGACTAGTAAGCAGCGTTTTCCAATTAAGTGAATCAGTTTGACCTTCTGAACTATAAATAAACTGCAGCAAGAGCTCCTGATTAGGCTTAAGGAGTCTGACTTCCCTCACAAACAAATGCCTCAGAATTTAAGCATACTTAGAAAGTTAATCCTGTAAAGAGTCAATGAACAGATTTAAAGTTCTGCATTAATGCCTTGACCAGAGTTTCCTCAATTTTCTGCTGTGCAGGCAAAACCGGAATATATCCCTCTGAATAGATAAACAAGCCCTGAATTCCTTTTCACCCTCCCTCAGGATAACTAATTTAACAGAAGTGAACCCATTTTCAAAACAGAATAAAATATTTGCTTCCCTCAGTAATTACAGGGCTTGGCTTGGTTGGGCTA
>PVKM010006681.1:0-43545 GCA_004027735.1 Carollia perspicillata
TAAGTAGCATAAATGGTGGGTAGGAAATACACAGAGGAGGTTAAGAATAGTGTAGGAAATGTAGGAGCCAAAGAACTTATATATATGACCCATGGACATGAACTGAAGGTGGGGAATGGGGTGGGAGGGGTGCACAAAGTGGAGGGGAATAAAGGGAAAATTGGACAACTGTAATAGCATAATCAATAAAATATATTTTTAAAAAAGAAGTACAAATCATAGTTACAGAATAGTCATGGGGATTTAAAGTATAGCATAGGAAATAGAATAGCCAAAGAACATCTATGCTTGACCAATGAACATGGACAATGGTGTGGGGATTTCCTGAGGGTGCTGAGTGGGGTTGTGTGGAGGGAGGAAAATTGAGGAAACTGTAATAGTATAATCAATAAAATATAATTTAAAAAATTAAGCAAGATTCCAATATTACATATTACCACTGGTGTGATTGTGTTTGAGTAAATCTGGATGCCCACAACCTGTAGCTCAACTCTTGGCACAGCATGGAAGCCATTTCAATGGAAGAATTGTTGTGATCTTTTTTTTGCCTCCTCAAAAACTAAAGTGATGGACAGCAGTAACATCTAATAACACCTTTATTTCCTACTTGAGGCAGATTCAATGGGCAAAAACATCTGCACTTGCAGAAAGTATGAAAATCCAAGACTATTAACTGATAACTTGTTAGAAATAATCTTGTTAACAAGATGAACCAATAAAAATCTAATCCAGGACTTCCAGTCAAAATGGAGGCATAGGTAGACATGCTTCACCTTCTCACGCAATCACAAAAAGAATTACAACTGTATCTCAAAATAAATAACACCCAGAAATGTCATAAAATTGAGTTGTATGGAGGTCCAACAATCAAGGATTTAAAGAAGCCACATTCATCCCCACAGGTGAGATGGGCAGAGTCACGGAGGCAGGTGGAGAGGCACAAAGGCATGGTGTGGTGTAGAGAGGTGGTAGCAGCAATGGAACAGGCAATCCCACATTCACATGTGGTGGATAAAAATCAGGAGGGATACTGCTGGAGAGAGCGATCCCAGCCCCAGGCCAGACCACACAACCCAGAGTTTCAGTGCCATGAAGATATATCCTCATAACTCCTGACTGTAAAAACCAGTGGGGATAGAGGCAGTGAAAGAAACTGCAGAATTTTCATGAGAATCTATTTAAAGGGCCCACATGTACTTAGAACATATGCAAGTACACCCACTCTGGAATTTACCACCAGGGCGACAGCTGGAAGGGTGCCAGTTGCTTATAGGAAGAAGGTGAAGTGACTGGAAACAGGGCAAGAACTGGGAAAATACCCAAAAGCCAAGCAGCAGCATTTCCTCCTCTCCAAGCCATCCTCTCACACAGAAGCACAAAGCTGGAAAACAGGTTGCCCCTCCCTGGTGATTATCTAAGTTTTCATCCCACGCAATTTACAAGTGCCTTTTCTACAATTGGCCACACTACTAAGACAGGGAGTCAGAGCAACTCTACCTAATACATGGAAACAAATACAGGGAGGCTGTCAAATTGAAGAGACAAAGAAATATGGCCCAAATGAAAGAACAAAACAAAACTTCAGAAAAAGAACTAACCAAAATGGAGATAGCCAACCTATCAGATGCAGAGTTCAAAACACTGGTTATCAGGATGCTCAAAGAACTCATTGAGCACAGAAAAAACATAAAGGAAGAAATGAAGGTTATGCAAAGTGAAATAATAAAAAATCTACAGGGAACCAACAGTGGAGGAGATGAAGCAGAGATTCAACTCAACAATTGGGAACACAAGGGAAAAAAAAACATTCAATCAGAACAGCAGGAAGAAAAAAGAATTCAAAAAAAGAATGAGAAGAGGCTTAGGAACTTCTGGGACCTCTTTAAACATACAAACATCCAAATCAAAGGGGTGCCAGAAGGAAAAGAGGAAGATCAAGAAATTGAAAACTTATTTGAAAAAATAATGAAAGAAAACTTCCTTAATTTGGTGGAGGAAATACACATGCAAGTCCAAGAAGCACAGAGACTCCTAAAGAAGTGGGACCCAAAGAGGACCACACCAAGGCACATTATACTTAAAATGCCAAAGGTTAAAGATAAAGAGAGAATCTGAAAAGCAGAGCATTACCTGCAAAGGAGTTCCCATAAAACTAACAGCTGGTTTCTCAAAAGAAACTTTGCAGGGTAGAGGAATTGGCAAGAAGTATTCAAAATGATGAAAAGCGAGGACCTACGACCTAGAGTACTTTATCCAGAAAACTATCATTTAGAATTGAAGGGCTGAAAAAGTGCTTCCCAGACAAGGCAAAGCTGAAGGAGTTCATCATTACCAAAACATTATTACATGAAATGTTGAAGGGGCTTATTAAAAAAAGATCAAAACTATGAACATTAAAAGGGCAAAATATTCACAACTACCAACAACTGAATCTAAAAAACAAACTAAGCAAACAACCAGAACAGGAACAGAATCATAGATGTGGAGATCATTGGGAGGGTTATCAGTTGGGAAGGGGAAGGGGAAGAATGGGTGGAAAGGTGCAGGGAATAAGAAGCATAATTGGTAGGTACAAAATAGATGGGGGGGGGTTGTTAAGAATAGTATAGGAATTGGAGAAGCCAAAGAACTTATATGCAGAATCGTGGACATAAACTAAGAGGGGGCTTGCTGGAGGGAATGGGAGTACTGGGCTGAAGGCCATGAAGGAGTAAAAATTGGGACAACAGTAATAGCATAGTCAATAAAATATATTTTTAAATAAAAATAAATCTAATGCAGTTCTTATTCATCTAAGACTAATTTTCTAATTAGAAACTATAATAGGAAAAACACCATTCATAATACCAAAAGCTAAAATACACCTCAGCGTGAATCTAACATGAAATGTGAAAGAACTATATTTTTAAACTGTTAGGTTTTCCTGAAGGACATAAAAAAATACAGAACTATGCCACATTCATAAATGACAACACAACTTTATAAAGGTATTAGTTCTCCATCAGATTACTCAGCAATTTGGTGTAATCTCACCCAACAGAATTATTATAGAATTTGACAAGATGATTCTAAAATTCACCTGGAAGAGGAAAAGCACAGCAATAGCCTAGAAATCCATGAACTGTCAACCCCTAAGAGAGACTCCTGTGGTTAATTGGACCCAAGTTCATAACCATAGTCTAGCAACCATTGTTTACAGAGGCCTCTCACACTTACTGCATACAAGGAAAAAGCCATAGGCTGAGCTGTCAGCCTGTTCACTGAGCTCTGCTATCTAAGCCAATCCTTATAAAGAAGCTCCTGGCACTGTATTTTGACCAATGTGACTGAGACAATTTCCATCCCACTGGAGCTGTACAGCCATATCCTCATTTGCATCTTTGCCAACCAATCAAATCAGCTCCATGACATCCATCCAGAGTGTATGATTCCAACCACTCAAAACAGTGCTATTTGGACCAATCAAACTGTGAGAATTTAGGGTCCTTATTTACATAGAAAGGGACCAATGAGCGACCAGGGATGAACCATCTCTCTACAGAAGCCAGCCTACCCTTTGTCCCACTGGAGTGCACTACTGAAGACTTTTCCTAGCTTGAGCTGTTTCACTGGAGCTTCTTTACTTGGGCCATTTCACTTGAAAACAATTTCTCTCTTCACCACACCCAGACCAGGACTCTTGTTAGTATTGAATCTGTGGCAACAATCTTTAGTCAACATTAAATGGTGGTATCTGAAGTGACATCCCAACCTCTCTCCTGATACTACCCTGAAACCAATGCATCATCACCTGCACAAGGACCTTGAGCTCAGCTGTTTTCCCTGGTGGTACTGGAAGGTCTCAGATAAATCCTCTAAGATCGACAGTCTCCCACACTTTCAACTGAGGTCTCAGAGACTTTATTCAGTCTAGCTAGGAGACTCATATCTGGAAATGGTCTCAGACCATACATTTGGACCAAGAGGGACCCTCCACATGATTTATGTTTGCTACCAGGGAAGGGACCCTTCCACTCCAGGGAAGGGCTCCTCCCACTCTGGGGAGGGACTCCCACAGATACTTCTAAAGGACACCTTCATGAAAAGGAGGTACGATGGATAACGCATGGTCTAATAATTCTCATGCTAGCCAGTTCCCTTTCTATTTTAAATGGCATTTGAGGCCTCTTTTTCCCTTCCCTATCTTCTCTATCTCATGGCAGGGAGGCAGGTAACAGCTGTTTTGTGTTCAGGACCTGCCTCCAGTACCACCTTCCTTTCTCTCCCTCTCTGGGAAAGTCTGACCTCTTTAAATTCAAGCCTTCTGCAGCCTCTCTCTCTAATTTCTGAAATTTCCAATTTCATCCTGTGCACTTTCTTTCCATATTCTTTTATTTGTGTTTATCAACAAGTTTACCTTAAGGATTTCAAACTTTTCAGACACAATGGAATGTATTCTTTGATTATAAATTGATTTTTTTAAAAATAGCTTTAAAGAAATTCTTACAGTATAAAAAACTTTGGCCATAAAATATTAACTTAGTCCATCTGCTGAAACATAATTTGGATCATTTTTCTTTTGAGTTTTGTATTATTTTACCTGGGATACAAAAGCTAACACTTTTTAATTAAAAGCTAAGAGATCTGTGTCTATGTTTATTTGCATATTACGTCTATCTATGTATGTGTGTTACAGGTATGGTATATTTCTGTTGCTGGTTTGGTATTGCTAAAACTGGTTTGAAATTTTAAAAATAGGTTGTAAAAGAACTCTGTTCAATGGGCTTAAAATAAATGAATGCTTATATGAATTAGAGTGATTACAGAAATTAACCCAGTTGTTTTTAAGTGCACATGATCTAGGATCAATCTTCAGTGAATTAAAGCTAGTTTAAGGTTGTTGGCTTAATTACAATAGGTATATCTTTAGAGATAATGGCTAATCACTTTTCAGTCTTGTGAAACCTTCAGGAAATTATCTAAAATTGTTTACTAAAAGTTACCTAAAATTGATTGTGGAAATAAATGGGATAAAGGTTTCTAGGTGAACTTCTGGCAAACAGTTTTCAAAGTCCTTTGGTTCCTTGAAACCTTAAATTCTGCTATTAAGATCCAGATACACTCATACCTTGGTACTCATCGGCTTCAGAACTCATGAAACATTGTACTGGTCGCAAGCACTCAGCACTTGCTCCAGACTCATTGCACTTGTTAGAACTTGTATGAGTCACAATGCCGCTCTGCAAGACAAAATATTTCATCGTTCGGTACTCATCGGTTTTGGCACTCATCATGAGTTCTGGAACAAATAAACAAGTACTAAGGTATTACTTAGTACTTGTAAGGTACTTGTGATAAAGCCTGATTAGGATGTTACAGTGACTGAAGATCACCGCATACAGAGAATACAATATGTGTGCTTGGTAAAAGAAGGAATGAGAAAAGGAAACACATTTTGTTAAAGGAAAAGAGAGTGATTTTGTCCTAAAGTAAAATAATTGTTCTTGAATAAGAAAGGAAAAAGGAAAAAAGCTGAAAAATCTATGAAAACTGTAGGTTTGGCCCTGGCTAGTGTGGCTCCATGGACTGAGCACTGGTCTGCAAACCAAAGAGTCACCAGTTCAATCCCCAGTCAGGGGGCATGCCTGGGTTGCAGGCCAGGTCCCCAATGAGGGGCACATGAGAGGCAACCACACATTGATGTTTCTCTCCCTCTCTTTCTCCCTGCCTTCCCCTCTCTAAAATAAATAAATAAAATATTTTAAAAGAAAATTACTTAAGTTAATTTCTAAAGTATGCTGATACAGAATTGGAATTTGGGTTTCTCTCTTTGTTAAACTGACATATGTTCCTGTATTACTGATGTGCCCCTGGTAAGAAATTATAAAGGGAAAAACAAAGATTTGTGTTTATTTAAAATTATTTCCTGTGCTCTACATCATCAAATATTTGATTGCTTAGGTAAACCAAACCTTCTTAATTTTGAAAGAGCTAAGTTTTGCTTCTAAGCATTTAAATTTCTGTAGT
This sequence comes from Carollia perspicillata, assembly GCA_004027735.1. Lineage (NCBI taxonomy): Eukaryota > Metazoa > Chordata > Mammalia > Chiroptera > Phyllostomidae > Carollia > Carollia perspicillata. Next base: position 6,007 of record PVKM010006681.1, read on the forward strand.
TGCTTGTGAAGTCTTTGTCACTATAATTAAATGGATAAAATAAGGGAATCTCTTTACAAAAGGGAGAAATAGAAATAGTTAGGCCTATTAGAGGTTTAGAAAATGATTTTTATCCAATTGGCCTACTTTTCAAGGATACAAATGTCCTAGTGATGATTCGTATGTATTCTCATTGAGTAGAAGGATTCCTGTGTTGAGAAGCTACAGCCACAACAGCTATAAAAATACTTTGAGAAAGAATTCTCCCTACTTGGCAATTGGGGGACCCACTTTACAAGACAAATTCTACACCAGGTATGCAAGACCTGGCCAATGTTTCAGCATCCCTATTGCATTTATAATCCCCAGTCCTTTGGTTTTAAAGAACTGAAGAAGTAGTTAAAATTTAACTGGAAAAATTGTTGAACCTTTTAATCTGCCTTAGTCTAGAGCCTTTCCCTTGGTATTGCTTAACTTAAGATCCACTCCCTTTGGTAAACATTGATTGTCCCTTTTAAAATCATTATCAGAAGACCTATGAGGCTAGATCAGAGAATGCACAAATATATTAAGGAGACCTTCTGACTTATTGCAAAGAATTTATAAAAAGCTCATGAAGTTAATTTAAAACTTGTAGAACAATCTTTTCATAGTGCAATTCCAGGAGATGAAGGCATCAGACATCACGACCTACAACCTGGCCATATGGTCCATTGAAAATGATATCTTCACAAGGATTCCTTCCAGACTCACTGAAAGAAACCATACTGAGGATTAATAGCTAACCTCTGTCCTGCAAAATTAAAAGGATCTATGTTTCTCATTTTAAAAAGGCTCTCACACTCGCACCTCATTCACCTGACTGAATATCCCAGCCTATCAGAGATTTCAGATTAAAGTTATCCAGAGCAGACAACTGGTCAGAAAAAAGCAGATGGCCCTGAAGCTGACAGCTTTTCCCAGGATCCAGGACTGGCCCAGAAAAGTTCACTCCTGCTATTTTATTTCATAATGTTATCATAATGATTATATTCTTGGGCATATTAATAAAATTAAATTTTTGCAACAATCCAGTCATCTTCCCTGTGTTTTAGATTGCATTTTCTAGTTATTCCATATAATTACCTTCTGACTATATGGTACTTCCTGATTTTTGCTGTTTTAACCCTTGTAAGTGGGAAACCTCAACATAGAAATATTCTAATTCAATGCTTTCAACCCTTAGACTGCTCAGCAAACCTGTCTGAATGCTGGATTGCCATCCAATGCCTGCCTCTACCTCTGGTAAACTGCTGATCCTATAGTTACTCCTGTTGGCTGCTTCTCCACCACCTCTAACTTTGCTGTTGATTTTACAAAACCCTCCTCTGTAAAGCCACTGTGGCATGAAACAGACTGATTCAGCCAACAAAATTGACATTCCAATATTTTACACACCACCTAAATGAGAAAAATTAATTATTAAGGACTTAATAACTTTGTAACTTAAGGATAAGTTGTAGCCTCATTTTTCGCTTGTAGAAGGAGCTGTTTGGGACCTGTATGTGTTTGGGACCTTGTTTCTGACTAGTCTATGAAGTCAAATCTGTATTTCCCAGGAGAATAAAGTGCTGGCTAGTTTTTATGAAAAGTGCATTACTTCAAATGTGAATCATTCCTTTTATCTAGAATCATCCTTTTTATGCTAGTACTAGGATAACCCCTATATTGATATTTGATCACTTGTTCACGTGGAAATGACCTGTTCTCAATTGAGGTGATTTACAGCAATGTGGCAAAGCAAAAACTGATGGCTAAGAAAAACTATTGCATACAACCTTGGTAAATATTTTAGAATGTGTATTGTACTTTTCCCAATACCTGAAAAGAAAGAAGGCAATTTTATTTTTTTATATCTTCTTTGTTTGTTTTTTATTTGTTTAGCATTTTATTGAATGTATTGGGATAACTTGATTAATAAAAGTATACAGGTTTCAGGTATACAATTCTGCAATACATTACTTGTGTATTTTATTGTGAGTTTACCACCACAACTAAACTTGCCTTCCATCACCATTTATGCCCTCTTTAATGTCTTCTAATATTTTCTTTTTAATTTTTAATGCTTATTTATTTTTACCTTTTAAGTATTTTTTATTGATTATGCTATTACAGTTTTCCCAATTTTCCCCCATTATACTCCCTCTGCCCTGACCCCCCAACCATCCAGCATCCCCTCCCTTAGTTCATGTCCATGGGTTGTACATATAAGTTCTCTGCATTCTCTGTTTACTATACCATTTTTTATCTCTCCCTGTCTATTTTATGCCTACTAATTATGCTTCTTCTTCCCTACACCTTTTCCCTGCTATTCCTTCCTTCCCCCTCCCCACTGAAATCCCTCCATGTGATGTCCATTTCTCTGATTCTGTTCCTGTTCTAGTTGTTTGCTTAGTTTTTGTCTTTGTTGTTTTTCTTTTCTTTTAGAAAAGAAGTGACAGGGGAGTGATGTGTCTTTTCTTTTCTTTTAGGTTCATTTGTTGACAGTTATGAGTTTGTTGTCATTTTACTGTTTATATTTTTTATCTTCTTTTTCTTAGATAAGTCCCTTTAACATTCCATATAATAATGGCTTGGTGATGATGAACTCCTTTAACTTGACCTTATCTGAGACGCACTTTATCTGCCCTTCCATTCTAAATTAAAGCATTGCTGGATAGAGCAGTCTTGGATGTAGGTCCTTGCCTTTCATGACCTGGAATACTTCTTTCCAGCCCCTTCTTTCCTGTAAGGTCTCTTTTGAGAAATCAGCTGACAGTCTGATGGGCACTCCTTTTTAGGTAACTCTCCTCTTTTCTCTTGCTTCTTTTAGGATTCTCTCTTTACATTTAATCTTGAGTAACTTAATAATGATGTGCCTTGGTGTGTTCCTCTTTGGGTCCAACTTCTTTGGGACTCTCTGGGCTTCCTGGACTTCCTGGCAGCCTATTTCCATATTGGGGAAGTTTTCCTTCATTATTTGTTCAAACAAGTTTTCCATTTCTTGCTGTTCTTGTCCTTCTGGCACCCCTATAATTCAGATATTGGAATGTTTCAGGTTGTCCCAGAAGTTTGTAAGACTCTCTTCACTTTTTTTGAATTCTTGTTTCTTCATTCTGTTCTGGTTGGATGTTTATTTTTTCCTTTTGTTCCAAATCATTGCTTTGAGTCCTGATTTCCCTCCTGTCACTGTTGGTTCCCTGAATATTTTGCTTTATTTCATTTTGGGTAGCTTTCATTTGTTCTTTAATTTTTCAACCAAGCTCAATCAGATCTGTGAGCATTTTGATTACCAGGGCTTTGAACTCTCCATCAGAGAGGTTAGCTATCTCCCCATCGCTTAGTTCTCTTTCTGAGGTTTTGCTCTGTTCTTTCATTTGGGCCACATTTCTTTGTCTTGGCAAACCTGCTAAGTCATAAAGGAGTGGCGGGGAGGCCTTAGGTGTTCACCCAGGCAGGACAACATACTTTGCTGTGCTGTGGTGCTGCCTGTGTGAGAGGGACCAGAGAGGGAAAAATGTAGCTCTCCTGCTTTGTCTCTAGCGCACTTTCCAACGGACTCTCTCTCGTGTGAGACTGGGAATTTCTCCCACCACAGCAACCGCCATAGTCCACAGTCAACCGAGTCTCAGTTTCCCCTTAAGTCAACCTTGACTGCGCAGCCCACTGACTTACCTCAGCCAGTCCCACCCGCCTGGTCCACCACCTGGCCGCAGTTTTTCTCAGCCCTCCAGCAGGTTCCACCACCTTACTGGTCTGATTGTTCTGGTTGATTTTTTTGTTAATTACTTGGTTGTCAGAGTTCCATGCAGTTTTATTTTCTGGTGCTTCTGGTTGTTTATTGATTTTAGATTGGTTGTTATGCTCCTTTTGGTTGTGCAAGGAAGTGAAGGGTTTTTACCTGTGCCTCCATGTTGGCCCAAACTCCTTGTACTCTATTTATTTATTTTTAGAGAGAGGGGAAGGGAAGGAGAAAGAGAGGGAGAGAAACATCAATGTGTGGTTGCCTCTTGCATGCCCCCAACTGGGGACCTGGCCCACAACACAGGCCTGTGCACTGACTGGGAATTGAACCAGCGACTCTTTTGTTTGCAGCCTGCACTCAATCCACTGAACTACACCAGCCAGGGCTTATTTTTTTCATTCATTGTTGTTCTGTTATAGTTGTCCCACCTTTTCCCATTGCTCACCCCTACCCTGTCCTCCCCCACTCCCACAGTCCATTCCCTCTCTACTGTCCATGCCCATGAGTCCTCTATCCATGTTCCTTACTTGTCCTTTCCCTTTATTCCCTCTATTATCCCCCTCCTCCCTCCCCTGTGGTCACTGTCAGTTTGTTCTTTATTTCCAAGTCTCTGGTTCTATTTTGCTCATTTGTTTGTTTCATTGATTAGGTTCCACTTACAGGTGAGATCATATAATATTTGTCTTTCACCCCCTGGTTTATTTCACTTAGCATAGTACTCTCCAGTTTCCACCATGCTGTCATGAAGGGTAGGATTTCCTCAATTTTAAATATAAGAAAATTTTCTTCAGACAGGATTACATTGAACAGAGTTCAGTATTTTGAAAACAACCTTCCTTTGCAAGTTTCTTATCCTTTACCTCATGCCAGTGCTTAAAAACTGGAATGCATTTTAAGTGTTGTCATACAGAATAAGTATAACCTTCAATGTCTATTAATATGGACAACACTTAACATAATTTTTAAAATTAATAATTTTATGAATTGTGTTTATGACTTAAAGTGTACTATATGATGGATTGGTGTTTTCTCTGAGACAGGAAAATTCCTTTTCAGATATCATCTGCCAAATAGTACTCATGCCCACAACACTTTAATAGGTGTTAAAGAGGATGCAGGAAAAAAAATAAGACCTGATTATATTCACTAAGAAAATTTAATTTTGCAGAAAAGATCAAATTGTTGCATAACAATTCGAGAACAGTCTGTCTTCATTGGCAACTGGTCTTAAATTCTCAATCATTAATCCAGGAAATGTTTCTTTTTAATTATATTTTATTGATTATGTTATTACGGTTGTCCCAATTTTTCCCATTGTCCCCTTCTCCACCCAGTGCACCCCAGTCCCTCAGGCAATCCCCCCACCATTGCTCTTGTCCATGAGTCATGCATATAAGTTCTTTGGTTACTCCATTTCCTATTCTGTACTATACATCCCCATGGCTATTCTGTAACTACCTAGTTGTACTTCTTAATCCTCTCACCTCTTCACCCATTCCCCTACACTCCCGTCCCACCTGGCAACCATCAAAATGTTCTCCATATCCACGATTCTGTCCCAGTTCTTCTTGTTTGCTTAGTTTGTTTTTTAGATTCAACTGTTAATAGAGGTGTGTTTATTGCCATTTTATTGTTCATAGTTTTTATCTTTTTCTTAAATAAGTCCCTTTAACATTTCATATATGAATGGTTTGGTGATAATGAACTCCTTTAACTATTTCTTGTCTGGGAAGCATTTTATCTGCCTTTCAATTATAAATGATATCTTTGCTGGGTAGAGCAATCTTAGCTATAATTCCCTGATTTTCATGACTTTGAATATTTCTTGGCAATCCCTTCTAGCCTGCCAAGTTCTTTTGAGATATCAGCTGACAGTCTTATGGGAACTCCCTTGTAGGGAACTTACTGCTTTTCCTTGCTGCTTTTAAGATTATGTCTTTATCTTTAAACTTTGGTATTTTAATTATGATGTGTTTTGGAGTGGGCCTCTTTGCATCCATTGTGTTTGGGCCTCTTTGTGCCTCCTGGACTTGCATGCCTATTTCCTTACCAAATTAGGGAACTTTTCTTTCATTATTTTTTTCAAATAGATTTGCAATTTCTTGCTATTTCTCTTCTCCTTCTGGCAGCCCTATGATTTGAATGTTGCAACACTGAAAGCTGTCCCAGAGGCTACTTAACACTATGCTCATTTGAGTTTTTTTTTTGGGGGGGGGGTCTTTTATCTTCTTGTTATTCTGATTGAATGTGTTTTGCTTGCTTATTTCTAAAGCATTGATTTGATTCTCAGCTTCATTCACTTTACTCTTGTTTCCCTGTAGATAGTTCTTTATTTCAATTAGTGTAACCTTTATTTCTGACTGGATCTTTTATATGCTGCTGAAGTCCTTAGTAAGTTCCTTGAGCAGTGTTTTGAGCTCTGCATCTGACAGATTGCTTAGATTCCATTTTGTTTAACTCTTTTTCTAGAGTTTTGATCTGTTCTTTCATTCGTGCCATGTTTCTTTGTGCCATGTTTCTTTGTCTCCTCATTTTGGCAGCCTCCCTGTGTTTGTTTCTATATATTAGGTAGAGCTGCTATGACTCCGTGTCTTGGTAGTGTGGCCTAATGTAGTAGGTGTCCTGTAGGGTTCAATGGCACAGCCTGCCCTATAACCAAGCTTGGTACTCTAGGTGTGCCTTTCATGTGGGCTGAATACACACTCCCCCTGTAACTGAGCTTGGATGCTGCTGGCAGACCAATGGAATGGATTTACCCAGGCCAGTCAGCTGCAAAGACTGGCTGTGACCATTGACTACCAACCTCCACACTCCATGGAAGATCAGCTGTGCAGGGGAATCATGGTGGCACTCCAACATGGTCTGTCACTGTCCACTTGGTGCAAACACTCTGGGTATTCCCAGGTGTTGCAGGCCAAGGTCAGCCCCAACCTGTGTTCTGCCTGGGGCCAAGCTGCCTGAGCTATAAGGCAATCTGAGATGGCTGCTACTTGTGCTGGGCTTGTAGATGCCTAATCAAAACCAAGCTGTGAATCTATGCTAGCTACTGCTAGTGCCTTGCTTAGGGCCATTTAGCAATAGCTATAGAGGCTGGGAACTCACTGAGGTGGGCTGTTGCTTGTTTGAGAGGATTTAGGATTTTGTGAAGCATGAACAAGGACCAGACATTCATATGGAAAATTCACTGTTAACAGCTTAAATGGGCCCATAATTTAGGTGGGACAGAGTCTCCAGGGGATCTCCAGGGTGGAGCTAACACAGTGTTAGCTAGGTTGATGGAGTCTCAAATATGGCATATGCCTGTCAGCTTTGCAGCACTGTGGCAGAAGGGCTCAAACAAATGACAATGGCCTCTGCCCACCTTTTTGTCCGGGAGAAAGCTGTCCCCCAGCTCCTGTCTAGATGGCAGACATTTCAGTTCTTACCTGTATGCCACTGGTGCCTTTCAAGCTGCTCCCCCATAGTACTGTAGCTCAGAGGGAGTGTGTCTGTATAGGTGATGTGTAGGTTATTTAATGGGTACTGCTTGGGACTCCAGTTTCTTCTTATTTGCCAAGTTACTACTAAAATAAGTACTTAGAAATTTGGAGATATTGGGTCTTTAACCTTATAAATTTGAGTTGCTTGATTAATTGGTATAATTTGCTACATATTAGTATCATGTTCCTAAAGAGTTTGTCCTGTTAATCATTACAAATTTCACGGACAGCTTAGTGATAGTAAACAAATTGTTACCAAAGAACAAGTTGGGTTCTACTACCTGCTGCCCAATAGGCAAACTCTGGAGGCAGAGGTTTGGTGAAGAAGGAAATGGGTCATTAATTTAAGTATCACATAATTTTGGAAGAATAATGGGATTCTGCCTCAGAGCTCATTCCCTCTAAAATACCCAAAGACAAATAATGCTGCCACCCCCTGCCAGTCTAGACCAGTCCTAGGCAGCACCCAGAGTTCCTTCTCCCACTTAAAAATACTATCCTTTGGTAAATGCAGACAGCTGCAGCACAATCATTTAGGTGGCTTAGCCAATTCCTGCTCATAATGCAGGCATCTTTCAGAGTCTCTGTGCACTCACCAGTCCAAATTGTGTACCCCTTCTCTCCAGGCATTGGCTCACCAGTGCATCTGTGCACCTGGCTGAGCAGGACCATGCAGCAAAGCATCAGTTGCCCATGCCACTGCTGCTTCTTATGCTGGGGAGAGTCTAGGAATGCAGCCAGACAACATGGTCTACAGGGCCATTGACCTGAGAATGCTTAGGCCCCCAACTTGGTGGGCTAGGGGAACTTGGAGGGGGAAAAAAGGGGCCAGTCTCTGCCTGCCCTTCATTTACAAATCCTGCCCCAAAATCTTATGCACTTTGCATGCATCCCACTTTTCTAGCCAATCTAGGCAAGACTGGCAGGTCTGCATCTCCCCCTCACTGCATGACAAACTCCATGGTACACATGTTGCTGTGACCTCTCCAGCCTGTACATATGCTGTGCAAACCTCCTCCTACTGTGTCATGGGCCACACCAATTTGTTTGCCCTTACCCAGAGGTGTGGAAATCTATCACATGCCAGCTGTGTTTTCAATCCCACTGCCTCTGGCACTTCCCAACCCTGCCCTTCTCGGGGGAAGGCAGGCTCTCCCATTCTGCTTCAGGGTTTTATCCTCACTCCCCAGCATTCTTGCCAGATCTTCCCTGTAACAATCTGCCTTTAACACTTCTGGACCTTTGTAATCTCACAAAGACAAATAAGCAAAGGTTTTGCTCTTCTGTAACTACTTCCTACTGGCCGAGGACATAGTCCTACTTATTCCCAGGTCCAGAGGTCCCTAACAAGAAAGGGGTTCTGGCATGGAGGAAGACTTTCATGTGAGGGAGAAGGATCTTGCAAAGTCCAGCTCACTTGGCCGTCCCTGGGAAGCAGCGTGTGTGATGTCCAAATGATGGCACTGCTGGACAGGTTGGCATCCTAGTCATATTCGTGAGGTGACATATTTGGCAAGGTTGGAAGGCATAGTCAGAACCATAACAACTAAGTGACACAGGTAGAGACTAATTCTACAGTGTTCCAGATTAAGAAAGAAGTGGCTTCCTTGGGGAAAGGTCTGCAAAGTATGTCACACCTATCCAAAGCCCTTTTGTCCACTAAACTTCACCTAGGCTGAGGGGAATATTCTAAAATTCCCCCCTTTAACACTTCTGGACATTTTCTGTCTAAACGATTAGGACAAAAAAGAAAAATAGATTGAAGTGAAGCTGAGAGACCACCCCATACTTCACTGACTCAGCCATCTAGTCCAGCCAAACTATTGTGTCTTGGGAAGCAGCAATGCAGATAGGCTTCTAAAGTGAGGCCTATACTGTGTAAACAATTGCCCAGGTAAATTAGGTCATAGGCACACACCCTATGAAAATGGAAGGAAGAACACAAAGGTTAATTCACAAAACAAATTATGAACCAGTCTCTGGGTCCACAAGACTGTCATTTGAGAAGATATTCCATTGAAAGGCCTTTGCTAGAATGACATTAAACAGTAACAATCTGACAAATTCTTTTGCCTATAAATCAAACGACTCTGGTGATATCAAGGTAAACATCTGCATGCAGAAACCAAACCAGTTCAACTTCCAAGTGAAAGCAAAACTGCAAAGACAGTGAGCTGCACTAGAGTCCAATATCCACAACTGAGCATTGTGATTTTCCTTAAAACACAATTTTTCTCCCTAAGATTACCCTCATTGTCATCAAAGACACTACCAGTTTCTAATTTTTACTGATTATTTGCATAAACACAAAAGAAATGGTGGTTGATCACATAAGCTCTTTAAATCTGCTTTGCTGTAATTTACACAAGAAAACTTTAAATTGAGCTTTAGCCAGGCTTTCAGGTCACAAGAGCCAAGCTGCACTCCTGCCATTTGTCTTTGCCTGCTGTACCTATATTTCTCGAGTCCCTGAGGTTCCAAACTTGTCTTAAGTTTCCTCTTTGCCATCTTTCAGGAGAGCAACCTTTGTTCCTTACCTGGAAAGACTGACATGAACCACATGACCAACAAGGTACCAGGCCATTTCTCCAGTGGGTTTTCCTTAGCTTCAAAAGTCAATCTCAGTTCTTCAAGGCATGTCCATGCATGTCTCCTCCAGATTTGATATTCTAGTCAAAGTCTTGGTTAGTAAAACTACAATTGAAAATTGGTCTTATTGGTATCCAATTGCAAATTGGATAGTAAAAAGAAACTTTATACTATCACTCATTCCTTAAGAGTGCCAAATTCTGGAGGGATCAGATAGAGGGAAAAATACAAAGCATAAAGCAAAATCCTTGTCCTTCAAATATCCTCCAAAATTGTATCTCCATGCCTTATATCTTCTATTGTCTACTTTCCAATTTAATGTGAAGTTTTAATTCTTAGAAACCTCCATCTCCTATCAAAACAGAAACAAAAAAATATCTAAAGTGAAGACAGGGTTTGTAAAGGGGGGCCTGGCTAATGTGGTTCAGTTAGTTGGAGCATCCCCCAGCAACCAAAATGTTTCAGGTTCAGTTCCCAGCCAGGGCACAAGTCTGGGTTGCAGGTTGGACAATGTACAGGCACATATGTTCCCTGGTCTGGACACATACAATCCCTGGTCCTGTGCCAATTCCTGTTCCAAGCATATGAGGGAGGCAACAGATCAATGCTCCTCTCTTGCATCAATGTTTCTGTCTCTCCCTTCCTCTCTTCATTCCTCACTCTTTAAAAAGCAATGAAAAAAATGTCCTCATTGTGTAAATGTACCATAGTTTTTTATCCACTCATTTACCAATGGGTGCTTAGGTTGCTCCCAGCACTTGGCTATTGTGCTGCTATAAACATTAAGGTGCTTAGGTTCTTTTGAACTGGTGCTTCAGGATTCTCAGGGTATAATCCCAGGAGTGGAATTGCCGGGTCAAAGGCAGTTCCATTTTTAGTTTTCTGAGGAAATTCCATACTGTTTTTCACAGTGGCTGCACCAGTCTGCTATCCCACCAACAGTACACTAGGGTTCCTTTTTCTCCACAACCTCTCTAGCCCTTGTTTATTGATTTATTCGTGATGGCCATTCTCATCAGTGTGAAGTGGTATCTCATTGTGGTTTTAATTTGCATCTCTCTCATGGCTAATGATGCCAAGCACCCTTTCATATGTCTCTGGGCCCTCTGCATGTCCTCCTTGGAGAAGTGTCTGTTCAGGTCCTTTGCCCATTTTTTAATTGGGTCGTTTTTCTTTACACAATAGAATACTACACAGCAGAGAGAAAGGGGCTCCTATCCTTTCTGACAGCATGGATGGAACTGGAGAGCATTATGCTAAGTGAAATAAGCCAGGCAGTGAAAGATAAATACCATATGACCTCACCTGTAAGTGGAACCTAATCAACAAAACAAGCAAGCAAGCAAGATATAACCAGAGGCATTGAAATAAAGAATAAACTGACAGTTTATTCAGAGTGGGTGGGGAGAAGGATAATGGGGAAAAATAGGAAAAGGGCCATCAAGGAACATGTGTAAAGGATCCATGGAAAGAGTCAGAGTGGGTAGGTTCGAGGTGAGAGGTGGGGGTGGGTGGTATGAGGGGGTGGTGTGGGAAAAATGGAGACGACTGTACTTGAACAACAATAAAAATAATTATTTAAAAATGTCCTCAGATGAGAATTAAAAATAATAATAAATGGGCAGGGGGACTAGGATTAGCCTTAGAATATTGTCCCTCACCAAGCAGTATGCCAACAGGTATCCCAAGCAACCTTTCCTAGATCCAGATGGCCTGAAGCCCCAAAAAGCAAAGACATTCTCTCACCCCAGCTGGTACCCAACCAACATCATAGCATGAAGCCCCAGTGGCAGAGACATGATCTCTTACTCCTGCTGGCATGTTAACCAGCACCATGGCAGAGACAGAGGATTCCCAGAATACACAAAACAGCAAAGTTCAAACCAAATCCCCACAAAATAAGAAAGTAAGCATAGAATAACTATACCTAAGAGCTGAGTTTCTTTCCATTCAGGTTTAAAGCTTTCACAAACTTCTATATACCTTTTCAATTTTGTGTATATCTTCTATACTTATTAATAGCCACGTTAGCCTTACTTGCTTTCAATCCTTGTCCTTTTTAACAATGGAAAAGACACATTCTAGCTCTGTATGAGGCAGCAAAAGGTCCTTAGGTTTGAAAATATGTTCTATAATACAGGCTCTTTGGTCCTATTCCTTGCACCTCCCCTTCACACCAGCAGAATAAATTTGCTGAGGCAGTCACCACCTGGGAAATGGGAAAAGGAAAGAAAGGACTTGACTTTGGGAGCTGCTGTCACTTTCCAAAAGAGGAAGTCTAAATCTCCTTCAGGAGTACAGGTCCATCTTTCCTTTCCAGCATCAACCACAGCAGCAGGGTCTGAGTACTCCTTGGGTGGTGCCTGCTTTATCCATGTCTTCCACATCTTCAGTAAAATTTGGTCTCCTGGATGGAACAGGTGTAAGGACTCGCCAGACAGATAGATAGACCTGCAATGAGCAAACTTGTGTAAAACAGTTAGTGTTTGCCTTTGCCCAAAATGTTATACATATTATTTAACTTTTGACTTGCACTCCAAATCTAAAGGGGGTGCTCCTAAAACAGAGATTTGGAAGGGTCTCCCATACACTATTTTAAAAGGGGTTAATTTAAACCCACTTCTTGGTGCTACCCTAATCGGAGCAAGGCAACACAGAGTGCCTGGTCCCATTTCAAATGCATTTTCTGGCATATTTTCACCAGGGTCTTCTTCATTTTCTCAGTCTTTCCCATGGATTGAGGTCTCCAAGATGCCTATAGTTTCCATTGAATTTGTAGTGTATGTCCAATCTTCTGAGAGATCACTGAAGTGACAACAGTCCACTGTCATTTTGAATGCCGTGAGGAAATCCAAACCCAGGTCATTGTTGATTATTTTCCATGAAGCTGTTCCCATCTGTATATAACTCCCAGTCAGGTACTGTCAGTGGCTGGCCTAAGCAATCATGCTGGAGGGCTGAATCTCCCTGAGTCTTGGAACAGAGTGGCTGGGTTCGAGATGGTGGTAGTCTGTAAAGCAACATTTGGGTTGTCTAACATAATGGCCTGGTTAGGCACCATAGAATAAATCTCTTCAATGAGTTTGATATTAACCACTACACCCTGGGTTCCATTGGCCCAAATGGGTTATTGACCTGCTCATAGATCTCAGGTGGGAAGAGTTTACCTCCAGGTCCTCCTGGGCAAGTCAGGAGCATGAGGAGCTGTGTAGCATGCTCCAGCTGGACTTCTATGCATACTTGCTGCTTCTCAGGAGAAGAAGTCACCCATGCTTGTAGTTTACAAAGAAAATCTCACCCCAGCAATGGCATGTAGAGGAAACTATGAGTAAACTTTTGATCCCCAAGCTGGCATTGCAGAGGTTGAAGGAACATCCATTTGTTTAACTGTCCAGTCACTCCAGTAACTGTCACTACATCCAAACTTCTCTTGATCAATTTTGTATTTAGCACTGAGTGCACAGCTTCTGTATCTATAAGGAAATCAATTAGCTTGTTTCCTGCCATCAGTTGTACCTGGGGCTCCTGTGGGGAAATAATAACCAGTTGAGAGATATCTAGGGGAGCCCTTGGGTCTCCCCATTCATCATCAGATTCCTCTTCCCATTCTAGCATTTCCTAACAAGGGTTTCCAACCTCTTTATTTTCCCTTATAAGTTTTGGGTATTCTCTTCTCCAATGGACCCTCCTCCTTGTAATAGGCACATTGATTGGCACCTAATGGGCCTTTCCTCTTTCCTCTTTTTCTGGTTTCCCCACACTGTTTCTAAAGAAATGATGGCCTGATCTAACTTCCTTGCTTCATGGGTGTTGTGAACTTCAAAGGCTATGTCCACCAACTGGAAGGGATTCATTCTCAATCCCTTGTCTAAACACTGGAGTTTCTTTCTGATATCCAGGGCACTTTGCCCAATAAAAGTCATGTTCACCATCCAGACATTTTTTGGTAACTCTGGGCCAGCATCAGTGTGCTTTCTATAGGCCCAATAGATCCCCTCTAAAAATTCAGAAGGACCTGCATCTGATCTTTGTTGAACAGCCAGTATTATATTCAGGCTCTTTTGCTTAGGCGCTCCTTTTTTAAGCACTTCCAATATGTACCTTCTGTAATGTTCCAGGTCCCCCACTGTTTGGGTTCCAGTCAGGTTCTGTTAGGGGAATTGCCCCAGCTAGGTTGGGGGTCCCATTGGGATTCTCTTAGTGGAGGCACTGAACCTCTTTATTAGCCATATTTATAGTCAGCTATCTCTCATCTGTGGTTAACAAGATGTTAAGGAGAGCATTTACATGTGCCCAGTTTGGATGATGAGTGGTAAAAATGTAGGTGATAAGACCCGCCATTCTCTGTGCATTCCTTCTGTATGAGGGTTTAGAATTCTTTCAATTCAGTAAGTATGATGTAGAAAATGGAGTATGGGCCCAATGGCAGCCAGTGGGCTGGCCTTCCTGATTTACTCCACCTGTAGGATATTGCCTCAAAGAGAACTGTCTTGCTCTGGATAGGGATGCTCCCTGGCCAAATTGGATACCATGACAGGTCTTAGATGGGGAGATCCCCCCTCATCATACAGGGGTGGGGCCATTGACTCTCTGGGTCCTATTTCAGGGGTAGGTAGCAGAAGCACCTTCCTGCTACTAACCTGAGTCTCCTGGGTTCCTGGCATTAATGAGACTTATTTTTTCATTCTCTTTTTCTTCCTATACTCTGCTATTAGAGAGGGGTTTTGAGACATCTTCCCTTCTCTGCAACGTCAAGTGGTTCTCTGTCCCTGACGAAACCCTATTATGTGACAACATAAACACCTCGACATAATAGATTTCATCTCATTTGTGAAATCATTGGCAATACAATTCCAATTGCATGATGGTGCAGTAATTGCATAATGGAACCATTTAGAGGCCACTTTTCCCCATAGTCTAAAATACATGTAGGCCATACAGTGTTACAATAATAAATAAACCAATTCCTCCTTAGACATTGGATAATGGCTGTACATAGCCCAGTCTGCTAAAATTCTACCCAGTAGGCTCCCTCCAGGAGCCAACACAGAACAGCCCCTGCAGGTTTGGATGTACTGACCCATAAATATGAGCACAATGAGACCACAGTTATAAACAAAATTTGTGTCCACAACTCCATTATTCCAAATGAGACTGCTCACAAGCAAGTCTTCGCCAACTGGTCTCACAAAGACTGGCCCCCAAACAATGGCCTCCCCAAAGCTCGGCCAGTCCTCACCCAAACCCTGGTTTGTGGCCTCAAAAGTCAGGTGATCCTCTTCCCTTCTTAGGGTCTAATCTCCTTCCCAGACCCTTTTCTTTTCCACACACCAGACCTATTTAAGTGGCCAACACCTCAAGTGTGCATGCAGAGAAATTCTCAGAGACTGGGAAACCCCACAGTCCCATTCTTGAGGGGATCAGCCTGCCCCAGGCAGCTATAGCCCCACATTGGGTGCTATTACTGTTACCAAACAGCAAGTGGGGTTCTATTGCCCACCATCCAACTGTTGCACCCTGCCAAGAAGAACCAGGCAGTGCACCAGTAGCCTGTGCCACCACGGCTTCTTGCCCAGGAATGCTGCCAGACCATGCAGTCTCCAGGGCCCACAGACCCAGGAATGCTTGGCCCCAAAGTGGGCAAGCAAGGGGAACCAGAAGAGAAAAAAAGGGGCCAAGTCTCTACCTACCCTCCACTTTAAAATCCTTGCCCAAAATCCTGTGTGCTCCAGAAACATCCTGCTTTTCTAGCCAATTCTGGATAGACTGGAGGTCTGCATCTCTCCCTGACTGTCATGGTGGTTGCTGTGACCTCTTCAGCCTGCTCATACTCTGTGCAAGCATCCTCCTGCTGTCACTTCAAACTAGTTCGTTTACTCTCACCCAGAGGTGTGGGAATCTATCACGTGCCAGCTGTGGTTTCAATCCCACTGCCTCTCACACTTCCCAACCCCTCCTTTCTCAAGGGAAGACAGGCTCCCCCATGCTGCTTTGGGGCTCCCCCCTACTCCCCAGTGATCTTGCCAGATCCCCCATAACACAATTACTATGCCTCTTCGTAAATCTGAGTACAAACTCTGGTATTTCCATGAATATAAGTGGCACTTTTTCTAAATTGCAATCCCAGTTTATGTATATAGCAAATAAACACTGTTACATGATTTTAATTGCCATCAATAGAAAACATGTAAGGTTATGGTTTTAGTTACAGTCCCTGATTTCTATCAGTCCCATTATTTTTAATTCTTCTCAGGTGTAGCTGAATGTCCATCATTGAAAGAGGAGGGTGGTTAAAATTTAAGATTAATATGGGAGCAATCACATCTTCAGAATTATATGCTCTGCTAGACATAACGAGGCAAAATCTAACCAGAACCATTAACAGAATTTCCTGCTCAGCCACTAGAGCCATTCTAGCTCAGCAAACATCTTTAGATTCTTTATCATGGGTGATCCTTGACAATAGAATTGCCCATATTTACTCACAGCTCAAGAGGGAGTTTGTGCCATGGCCAATATCTCCTGCTATACTTGGATAAATACCTTTTCCCAGACAGAATTAGAAACAACCAAACTCCTTAGATTTGCAAAATCTCTTAACTGATATGGCCATTTCACCTCTAGCACCACTGGCTGGTTAGGATTTAAATTCTCTGATATTTTCAGCTAACTCTCAACTGACCTCAGGGCTATTTTAAGGTCTGGGTTACAAACTGTTTTACTCACTGTTATTCTAATTTTTTCTATTTGTTTTATTGTAAAGTTATTGACACTCTGCATAGCCAAATATTTAAAGCCCCCTACTCAAGCAACTGTTGAATAAAGAATGAAAATGACTCATCATGACACTGCATCCCTTTCATGTTTGTACTTCACAATAGTTAAAACCTTTACTCCTGATGCCAAATACCCTTTTTGTCAATAACTTCTGATTTCTCTTAATGTTATGAAATAAGTACCTTTGTTGTTCTTTAGGTTTCCAGGCTGTTTTGGCTGTTTTTATGATAGACTGGAAGCTTCTTTTTTTAAGATTTTATTTATTTTTAGAGAGAGGGGAAGGGAGTGTTAGAAGTACAAAAGAAATAGAGGTGGGAGGAACCAGGTGATCTGATCCAAGTGCCTTATTTGATGCTATGCTACAGGCAGGCTGAGTCAGAATCAACTGCAGCCCCAGGAGGAGGCAGGAATGGGGTTTTTAAAAGAAAAAGCATGGGATTGTGAGGGGGTATGGGAAGAGGTTAGTCTCTTGTTCTTCCAGGCAGGTGCCTCAAGGTTCCAGGATGTGAACTGGGACAATGGGTTAGGTAAAGGGCTGAGCTATTCCCAGGTACAGGAAGGTCAGTCTAAATGCCAGCCATTGTGGCTGGCGCCAGGTGTCTATTGTGCCCAGTAGGAGACAGTTTCGATTAAGTGGAGGGCTTAACTGAGTTGGGATAACTGAGTCATGGGCAATCCAGCAGGTTGGAAAACTGGCCTGAGTCCTGAGCAGTCTGGCAGGCTGGGAAACTGGCCTGACCCTCTCAGGGAGGGAGGGAAACATTGACATGGGAGAGGAATTTTGATGGGTTGACTCTCGCACACCCCCAACCAAGGACCCAGCCTGCAACCCAAGCATGTGCCCTGACTGAGAATCGAACCAGCAACCTTTCAGTTTTCAAGCCAATGCCCAACCCAATGAGCTAATATCAGTCAGGTTGAGACTGGGGACTTCTTTAAATCCAGCAGGTGTTAAGAGAAACCTCTTGTGAGTAAATGCCCTAGTTGTCCCATTGGCTAGTGCCCAACCATAGGAGTCCCACCAAGGGACTAGATGGAACTGAATTAGGTAGCCAAGCCACTCCAGCATCAACATGGGACACAATAACCTGACCAATCATCAATACTGTCTATCAATAAGTTTTGATTGAAAGGGGAAAATATCGACCCCAAGAAAGAATGTACCTGCCAAGAAGGACTTCTTGTGGTTAATCAGGCCCAAATTCAGAGTCTAGCAGCCATTGTTTGCAGAGGCTTCTCATGCTTGCTGCATATCAGGGATAAGCCACAGACTGGGCTATCAGCCTGTGCACTCTGCTCCTGCCATCTGAGCCAACCCTTACAAAGAAGCTCCTGGTATTGTATTCCAATGTGATTGAGACCTTTCCCATCCAATTAGACCTGTGCAGTTATATTCTTATTTGCATGTTTACCAACCAATCAGAGCAGCTCTATAATAACCAATCAGAACACAAAATTCTGACCAATCAGGACAGTGTTACTTGGACTAATCAAGCTGTGAGAATTTGGAGTCTTCATTTGCATAAAAGTGGATCAATCGGTGACCAAGTATGAGAAATTCTCCCCTTTGTCTTGGTGGACTGCACTACTGAATACTGCATTTACCCAGCTTGAGCTGTCTCACTGCAACTGGAACATTTAAGCTATAACACTTGAGCTGCAACACAAGCTATTTTGTTTGAGCTGCTTCATTTGAGCCATTTCACTCCAATAAAGTTTCTCCCATCACCACTCCAAACTGGGGACTTCTCTTGGCATTAAATTGATGGCAGTGAATTTTTGTCCACAAAAAAATACCTTATTACATCATCCCATTCCACAGCCAGATGTGCTATATCAAAGTAATACCCTAAAGCTATAATAAGTAAAAGTATTGATTCTTGAATAAATACATAAGGTCAATGAAAAGAATGCTGGGTGTATACACAGAAATCTAGGATTGAGACAGTATAGGGACTTGGGCCTGGGAATGGAAGAATACTGGGTGGTCAGAAAGCCAAGTTAAAACTAAGTGTCCAGAAGATGTTGAAACCACTGTTCCACATGCACAGTTGATCAAGGTTTGACCTTCCTGGGGTGGCAGTAATAAGCAACACCACCATCTTTCCCCCACAGCACAGCAATGGAGATAGACGCCAAGCAAGCCGACAGAAGTAACTCCACCCTGACATGGAAAATTCCACTCCCTGAGCCCTTCACAAGCCCCTCTTTTCACGCAAGCCCACTTTTTTAAAAAGCCCGCCTTTTCATGCAAGCCTGCTTTGCCTCCAACTTACAAAAGCAGCTAAGCAGAGCCAGATCCCTAGCCACTTCAGAGGACTTCCTTTCCTCTGTGCTACCTCCCTTATGCTTGAGCATAAACTTAATAAAATCTGTCTGACAATTTATCTGGGGCTTCCTCTCAATTTTTTAAAAAGATTTTATTTATTTATTTCTAGAGAGAGGGGAAAGGAGGGAGATAAACAGTGATCAATTACCTCTCTCATGCCCCCAACTGGGGACCTGGCCCACAGCCCAAGCATGTGTCCTGATTGGGAATTGAACCACCAACCTTTCTGTCTGCAGGCCAGTGCTCAATCCACTGAGCCACACCAGCCAGGGCTGCTTCTTCTCAATTTTTATTTTGGCAACCTCAGGAACCTCAATGCTAGTAACAATATTCCCATCATAAATAATATATTTATCTTAATGAAAAAGCAAACAAACTTTTTTTAATCCTCACTTGAGGATATATTCATTTTAGAGAGAGAGGAAGGAAGATGGAGAGGGAGAAAGAGAGAAAGACCAATCAGTTGCCTCCCATACACATCCGGACTGGGGAGCGAATCCGCAATCTTTTGGTGCATGGGGACAATGCTTCAACCAACTGAGCCACTCAGCCAGGGCAAACAAAGTTTTTTTTATCCCATTTTCCTCATCAACCACTGCCACATTTTTTTGCTTCCATTTTGCAAAACAGTTTCCAGAACAGTTGTCTATGTTTATTGTTCCCAATTCTGCTCCTCCCGCACTCCCTCAAAGCCATTCCAATCAAGTGTTAGCCCCATCCCAGTTCCCATTCCACTAAAACTGTTATCATCATGGTCACCGAGAATACTTGGTTAACTCCAATAATCAATCCTCAGTCTTCTTTTAAGTGATTCTGATGGGGAACTAAAGAGTTGGAAAATTTTACTTTTAGATAATAGTCAATAAGATTAGTAATTAATGCATGTAAAAAGCTATTGTTTCAGGAACTGAAGGTATGACCCAGTCTGACTCCAGGACACCACAAGCAGTTCCACCTTTGTGCTTCAGGAGGACTGCACGCAGTCAAGAGGATATCTGAGCCATTGCACTCCAGAGTGAGGGTCCACTACCTAGGACACAGATAAAGGCCACTGACCAAGACACAGATAAAGAATCACTGGTCAACAGATGAGAGAATGCTACAGCTTTTTATCTGATTAACCTTTTCTCTGAATTCCACACCGCTTACCTACACTTTTCTTCTCCTTATAAGGGTTGGTTTGAAATGGAATATATAGGTCTGTTAGGGTACATAACCCACCATCTTCTCAGATCACTGGCCATCTGAATAAAGCACCCATAAAGATTCAATCCCTGTCTATGCTTATTGGTTCTGGTAGTGACAGGCAGCACAAACACTGGCTTTTCTGTCTTCAATTCAGCAGCAGCTTTTGACATTTGACCATTCCTTTCTGGAACCAATTTGTACAGTGGCCTCTTGTTCTCCTGCACCATGGTTCCTCTTCCCAGTTTCTTTTGCCAATCCCTCCTTTTCTCCATGACCTCATAAGGAGGACCCCAGAGCTCAGTTCTTGGTCCTATTTTTTATCTACACTCTGTCCTTAGGTGGCCTCTGGGCTATAAATACCATCTACATGGTGATAATGCCTAGGTTTCTGTCTCCTCCCCAGACCCCTCCCCTGGGCTCCAGACTCATACATACAACTGTTTTCTCCATGTCTAACAAGCACTTCAAACCAAAATGGAACTCCTGATAACTCCCCATCCTCATCCCTCCAGCTTGCCCCATCTCAGTCTCAAGCACAAGAGACAAGTCTAGGCCAGGGCAATGCCTGACTGATTCAACCAGTAAAGATATAATGACACACATTTAGATTCAAAAAATGTGTTTTGTTTTATTTTGGGTTTTTTGTATTATTTAGGTTACATTGGTATATACCACTACAGTAAGTCCTCACTTAACATCATCAACAGGTTCTGTGACTTTAAGCAGAATGGCACATAATGAAGCAAATTTTATAATAGGTTAATTGATATAAACAAGAGTTAATTTCCTACAGCAACTCATCAATATTATAATGAAATGATGTTGAACAAAACAATGTTATTTGAGGACCTGCTGTATATAAGTTTCAAGTGTACAACATTATAATTCAACATCTGTATACACTACAATGGGCTTATCACCAAAGGTCTAGTTTCCATCCATCACCATACAACAGACCCCCTTTACCCATTTTACCCCAGCTCCTTCCCCTCTGGAAACCACCAGCAAAACTTGTAGATTCAAATACCTCATTACTTACATAGACGGCAAAACTAAAGTTCCCCATCGTTCTTGTCCTGCGCATCAGAAGGAAAGACACCAAAAAGAGAGAGACTGTATTCTAGACTATTAGACAAAGCAGTTTCAGCCTGTAGCTCTATTAGTGGGGGACAGAGGGGTTGCAGAAAGCCTCATACCTCATCACACCTTGGGAGATCACAGAAGCTGGCTTGTGGCTGCCCCCAAGGGAGATAAAAATGTTAGTAGGAGATGACCCCAGAGCCGCTCTTCACAAGCCTCTCATTCTCCCTGTTTTCGGAAGATCACAGACATTCTGCTAAAACTTAGATGAGCTATGTGGTTCAAGCTTTTGCTTGTGTGACCAATGTGGGAGTGCCAGGTCACCAGGAGACCATGATGGAACTGTTCCCCCACATTTAGTCTATGGCAACAGTGTACTTCCAATTACGCAGACCAAAAGTCATTAGGAAATCCTATGGTGCTACCTTCCAGTATGTCCAAAATAGGACTACTTCTCATCTACTCCACTGTCATCAAAATTGTGGAAACCATTACCATCCCACCTGGACTATGGCAGTAGGCTTTTCCTGTGTCCCACTGCTTCTCTACTCCTCTCTCACCAAAGTCAGTTCTCTACACAGTAGCCAGAGAGATCCTTTCAAAACACAAGACATATTGCTCCTCTGTGAAAAACCTTACAAAGGGCCCTCATCTCACTGGGGCAATCCAGTTTTTTCCATAACCTGAAAGGCTTTGCATGACCTGTCACCCCATGTCCCCCACCCTTGCCTCCCTAAACTCATCTCCTTTTCTTTGATCCCTTGCTCCTTCCACTCCAGCCATGCTGGCCTCCCTGCTGTTCTTCAAACATGACAGAAACATTTCCATCTTACAGCCATCATATTGGCTGCTTCCTCTAACTAGACTACTCTTCCACAGATATCTTCATGGCTCACTCCCTGGCCTTCTTCACATAAGTGGGTTTTGTATCACATGACTCTCTATACTCAACTTCACAAATCTTTGTCATTTTTCTTCTCCCAAGTTTTTCTGGCATTGTTCTCAAGAGAATGAAGGCCCTGGCCAGTGTGGATCAGTTGGTTGGAATGTCAACTGGTAAAACAAAAGTTCGCGGGGTTGATTTCCAGTCAGGGCCCTGGTCAGGGTGCATGTAGGAAGAAACTGATTGATGTTTCTCTCACACACTGATCGATATTTCTCTCCCTCTCTCTCTCCCTTCCTTTCCCTCTCTCTAGAGTCAATAAGCATAAGGATAGAGTCTATCTTCGGGTGAAGATAAAAAAGAGAGAGAATGCTCATTCTAGGTTACGCTGTAGTGAGTGCAAAAGAATTCCTGGCTCTTTCTGGTGCACAGCTGACATTGTGCCATTCTGCTGTTGCTGGGTAGAGTTAAGGAACATAACCAAAAAAGAGAGAAAGAGAATGAAGGTAGCAGAGTCTTCTTCATCTCTCGTTGCCCCACACATCACCCAGGATTGTGGCTTGTCTCTTCTCAGTCTCTTCAAATCTTTTTATCTTACCTACACAATTTACCTCTGTCTAGAACCCTCCAATTTGTTTCATCACATTCAAAGGAACTGGCCACACAGAATCTAACCCCCTGAGAAGGTTTTGGGAAGTACATATAACAAAATATTGTTTTCCATTACACAGAATTGCCAGTGAAGCTTTCACTTGAATGTCATTCTCAGAAATCAGGTTAAGCCTTTGGGGTCTGGGACCAGACCATGTAAAGGGTTAAAATCCTAACTCTGTAAGTGACCTTAAACAAGTTATTCTCAGGACTTCACTATCTTCATCTAAAAAGTGATGGTAATAATAGTCCTCATCTCTTCAGGTTGCTGTTATGATTAAAGGAGATAATAGATGTCAAAGTGCATGTAGTGAATATCCTGTCAACATTACTTTTCATTATTCTACCCACTGTGTCTTGGGATGACCAGCCCAGAAGACACATAAAAATTACTTGCCTCAAAGTTGCCTACTGCTCAGCTGGAAGCATTCTACAGTGGTCCGCCTACTCCCTCAGTCATCTAAACAAGGGTCCAAATGTCAGGCAGGTCCAAAAAATGGTCTTACTGCAGGTTTTGTAGGAAGCTTGAGTGCTTCTACCAAGATCATACTAAGAGTACAGTTGGCAAGAAGTCACTTGCAGGGCAGAGACAGCCATGTACTGCCACCACCCCTGAAATACTTCCTTCTGCTTCCCATTTGTGAAAACAGAAGTATCTGAGGGCCTGACCTTAGCAGAATAGAAAACTACTAATTCTTGAAGTAGGACAGGAAGGTCACTGTACTTTCTTCATAGGAGAGCCACGCTCCTGTGGATGCTTTTGTTTCTGGGGTGAAAAGGGTAGGTGTAAATGTCAAAGGTCAACGATCTCTCCCCAGCTCCATAGGACAAGAAATTTCTGGAGGGTGCAACTGATATGTTTTAAGATAGCTTACTTTGTTCAACCCCTGAGAGGTTGAGCCAGCCCTAGGAAGCCACTGTAATTGGATTTTTTCTCCCAATTTTATCAACTATACAAATAGGATTATAATAATATCAAAGAACACAAGAAAAAAGACAGACCCCACCACCATTATATGTTAGCTTTTCTTCATTCACCCAGCACAGACATCATTTACAAACTTGTCATGATAGGGTAGCTTTAATTCTATATCACGTTAGGGTTTTTTTTTTTAATTTTATTTATTTATTTTTAGAAAGAGGGGAAGGGAGAGAGAAAGGAAGGGAGAGAAACATCAATGTGGGTTGCCTCTTGCACACTCCCAATTGGAGACCTGGCCCACAACCCAGGCATCTGCCTTGACTGGGAATTGAACTGGTGACCCTTTGGTACACAGGCTGGCACTCAATCCACTGACACACACCAGCCAAGGCTGTATCATGATTTTATCATAGAGCCTGTTTTATCACACATTTTTTTAAGTTTTTATTTATGTATTTTTAGAGAGAGGGTAAAAGAGGGAGAGAAACATCAATGTGTGGTTGCCTCTCACATGCCCCCTACTGGGGACCTGGCCTGCAACCCAAGTATGTGCCCTGACTGGGAATCAAACTGGGAACCCTTTGCTTTGCAGTCCAGTGCTCAATCCACTGAGCCACACCAGCCAGGGCTAGCACAAATATTTTGTGTAACTTTACAGAACTCAGTATTTTTTTAATCCTCACCTGAGGATATATTTATTGATTTGAGAGAGAGAAACATCAACATGAGAGAGAAACATCCATCAGTTGCCTCCTGAATGCACTCCTGACTGGGGATCAAACCCACAACCTTTTGGTATACTGCACGATGCTCCAACCAACTGAGCCACCCAGTCAGGGCTACAGGACTCAATTTTAATGCATATAAATTATTTCACTAAGTTGAGAAACTTTAGTCAATGCTGCATTAAATAATTTTCTGCATATAGCTTTTTTGCTTCTTTGGAATTCTTTTAACTGAATAGAATTTTTTAAATGAAACAACCAGAGCAAATTAGGTGCACATTTTGGTACCATTAATACTCACTGCCAAATGACTCTCCAAATGGG
Source organism: Carollia perspicillata (assembly GCA_004027735.1). Classification (NCBI taxonomy): domain Eukaryota; kingdom Metazoa; phylum Chordata; class Mammalia; order Chiroptera; family Phyllostomidae; genus Carollia; species Carollia perspicillata. The sequence continues at coordinate 30,696 of PVKM010006681.1, forward strand.
TTGTACTATAGGCATTCTATTTTGAAGCCAAACATTTGTAGAGTGCTTTATAGTTTCAAACCATTTTATAAATTTTATCTCAACCACCTGGCAAGTTAGTCTGACTTCCACTTTCTGAAACAGATACTTTAGCGGATTAACTCCAGCTCCCTCTCCTGTGCCTCTCTTCAACAGAGACTGGAAAGGTAGCCCACAGACTTTCCCAGCTTGCCTTGCAGCTAAGAGTGGCCACGTGACTCCATTTTGACCAATGAGATATAAGTAAAAGCCTTGATGGACAGAGGACCTGATAACTCCCTGCCATGAACCTCCTTCCTAGAAGATGAAATGATGCGTGCAGCAAACTTTAGTTATGAAGGAGTAGATGTAACAGGAAGGGAATGGAGTGTATTCACAAAGAACAAAGATACCATGAGAGAAGCACAGAGGTGGAGAGTGAGCACTGGAGCAGCCCAGGTTCTAGAGGTACTTTCCAGTTTAGTCCAGCCCTCACACATTTTGACACCTGAGCCCCAGAGATCTTCACACCAAACCCTCATTCTCTTATAGAACTACAGGCAGGTTTCTGTTCCTTGCAGACAATCACACTTGCAAGGGTTATAGCTATTTTTCTCACAATTTATATTCTATATTGGTGGAGTCAAAGGACTGGGGCAATTAGGAGTTTTGTTCTTCCAAGGCCACAAAAGGAGAGGAGGGTATTCATACATCAGAGGCCTACTGATCTCCATATGAACCATTTGTATCCTGCCAGGCAGTGTGCAGGAAGAAGCAGCCTGCAGGGACAACAACCACATGTCCCTGATTTTCCAACAATCCCAACTTCAAATTTTCATCCTGTTGTCAAAGTAGGCCTCTAATTTGTGGCCAAAGGATCAACAGGGAGGAGGGCTTCCATTAGATCCATCTTTATACTCTCTTCAAAGCAGCATCAGTTAGCAGAAAGCTAATTGGGCACAGAACTGCTCTGTGGAGACTCAAACATAAATGTACCTGGTCTGAGTTTAGAAAGTTAAATATAACCCCCAGAAATACTTTGCACTTCAGATCCTGAGAACCATGAGCAAGAGATAGGCCCAACCTGCACCAGAGTGAGACTAGGGGCACCTCTGACCACCATTGGGCAACCAGGCACCTGAGGAATACCCTGCTATTCCTATTCTTTCCTCCCAGTATGTCACTCAGGAAGAGCTACAATCAGAAGAGGGAGGAGAAGGAGGAGGAATGAAAGAGCAGCCCCACCCCCCCAAAATCCCTAAAAGTGAGAAATAGACCAGAAAAAAAAATGGTGTGGTGAATTATCCATATGTCTGTCTTTTCTCTAGGCAATTCATTTAACAAATATTTACTGAGTGCCTACTGTGTGTCAAGTGCTATTCCAGGCTCTAAGGATGTAGATATGAACAAGAGAGGAAAAATCCCTACCCACAGAGTTTATGCTCTCAGGGGATAATATATTAGGCTCTGTGAATACAGGGACTATGTCATGTTGGCTCTAGCCCAGAGTTCAACACTTTATTTGGACAGGGCTCAGTAAATGTTGTTTAGGTGAACCACATCGTATTTTTTAATTTGTATTGGACACTTGTGGTTGCCTCCCAGGATTTAATTTTCCTCTTCCAAAAATATTCTCAATTTCCATTTGGAGGATTACATTATTTGGGAAACATTGACTATACCCTCCAAGGGTGCAGCATGTGAACTAAGCTAAGACAATCCATGTATTCCATATCTCTGACTTCAGTGATTTGTTCAATTATGTGCATGTGACCTAAGCCAAACCTATCAAAGTGGAACTGAAGACAAAGATGTTTTTCTCTTTCCAGTGTAATCTAAAATAAAATCTGGAACCACTACAATCAAACCACATCTGAAATCCTATCTATCTCTGGACTTTTCTGTTGCATGAGCCAATAAATGCTATTTATTATGTAAGTCATTTTGAGTTAAATATTTTTATTTGCAACCCAAAATATCCCAAGTGATACAGAGCTATTAAGTTTTACATAGTGGGAGAATGTTCACTTCCAGTCAAGATGGAGGTATAGGTAAATACACTTCACCTTTTTGCACAACAACAGAAAAATTACAAATATACCTCAAAACAAATAACACCCAGAACAATAAAAAATCAAGATGTATGGAAGTCCAATAATCAAGGATTTAAAAAGCCACATTCAGCCAGACAGGTAGGAGGGGCAAAGACACAGAAACTGGAGGAGATGTGCAGAGAAACCGATGTGGTGCTGAGAGTCAGCGGAATAGGTGGTCCCACATTCACGTGTGTTAGATAAAAATCAGGAGGGATACCTTGGGAGTAAGGGATCCCAGCCCCAGGCCAGACCACACAGTACAGAGTTCCAGTGCCAGAAAAATAAATCCCTATAACTTCTGGCTGTAAAAAGCAGTAGGAGTTGGGGCAGCGAAAGAAACTGCCAGATCTTCAGGAGACTCTGCTTAAAGGGCCTTCACAGACTTAGAATTTACACAGACCTACCCACTCTGGGCTTCAGCACCAGGGCAACAGCCTGGAAGGGCACCAGTCACACACGGGGAGTGAGTGAAGTGACTAGAAACAGGGTGAAGCCAGTCTAACCTACAGAAGCCAAGCAGCAGTATTGTTCCCACTCCAAAACCTCCCCATACACCTGGACCCACAAAGTGGTGAAGTGGGCTGCCCTGCCCTGAAGATTACCTAAGGCTTCGCCCCACACAATTTACAGGTGCCCCTTCTACAATAGGCCACACTACTAAGACAAGGAGTCAAAGCAGCTCTACCTCATATACAGAAACAAACAGAGGGAGGCTGTCAAATTGAGGAGACAAAGAAATATGGCCCAAATGAAAGAACATGAAAAAAAAAACAGAAAAAGGACTGAACAAAATGGGCATAGCAAACCTATCAGATGCAGAGTTCAAAACACTGGTGATCAGGATGCTTAAAGAACTCATTGAATATGGCAATAGCATAATAAAAACCCAGGAAGAAATGAAGGCTACATTAAGTGAAACAAAGAAAAATCTACAACAGTGGAGAACCAACAGTGGGGGAGATGAAGCAGAGATTCAAATCAACAATTTGGAACATTAGTAAGAAATAAGCATTCAACCAGAACAACAATAAGAAAAAAGATTCAAAATAACAAGGATAATATAAGGACTCTCTGGAATGTCTTCAAATGGACCAATAACCTAATCATAAGGATGCCAGAAGGAGAAGAAGAAGAGCAAGAAATTTAAAACTTATTTGAAAAAAATAGTAAAAGAGATCTTCCTTAATTTGGTAACATACAAGTTCAGGAAGCACAGAGAATCCCAAACAAGTTGGACCCAAAGGGCAACACCAACATACATCATAATTAAAATGCCAAAAGTTAAAGATAAAGAGAGAATCTTAAAAGCCACAGGAGAAAAGCAGAGAGTTACCTACAAAGAAGTTCCCATAAGACTGTCAGCTGATTACTCAAAAGAAACTTTGTAGGCTAGAAGGGACTGGCAAGAAGTATTCAAAGTGATGAAAAGCAGGGACCTACAACCTAGACTACTCTATCCAGCAAAGCTTTCATTTAGAATGGAAGGGGAGATAAAGTGCTTCCCAGACAAGGTAAAGCTAAAGGAGTTCATCATCACCAAAACATTATTACATGAAATGTTAAAGAGACTTATTAAGAAAAAAAAGATCAAAACTGTGAACATTAAAAGGGCAACAAATTCACAACTATCAACAACTGAATCTAAAAAACAAACTAAGCAAACAACCAGAACAGGAACAGAATCATAGGTATGGAGATCATTTTGAAGGTTATCAGCTGGGAAGGGAAAGGGGAAGAGTAGGGAAAAAGGTGCAGAGATTAAGAAGCGTAATTGGTAGGTACAAAATAGACAGGGGGGTGTTAAGAATAGTACAGGAGGACTTCTAGCAAAGATGGAGGATAGGTAGACATCCTGTGCCTCCTCACACAACCAAAATAAGGACAACAACAATTTAGAAACAAAACAACAACCAGAACTGACAGAAAATTGAACTATATGGAAGTCAGACAACCAAGCAGTTAAAAGATAGACACATTCACCCAGACCAGTAGGAAGGGCGGAGTTGGGCGGCCAGGTGAAGAGGGATCATGACACAAAAAATGGTGGCACCCAGTGCGCAAGGCAGCAGCTGACAAACCCCGGGCTCGCTAGACAGCAGCAGGCGGACCCTAGTGCACAGGTGGCGGCTGGCAGACCCCAGACAGAATAAAGCTGCTATAAACATCTACGTGTGGAGTTTTGTGTGGACCTAGTTTTTGGCTCCCTTGGATAAATATCAAGGGGCATAACTGCTAAACTGTACAATAAGAGTATGTTTAGTTCTGCAACAAACTTCCAGACCATCTTCCACAGTGGCAGTACCATTTTGCATTTCCACTGGCAATGATTATTGTTATGTTAAGTCATTATATTGGTGTAATTTGTTATGCAGTTTTAGATAACTAATACAACCTACCATGAACATGTCTGGAATGTCTTCTATATCTCTTTGTAATTTTTAACAACTCCTACTTGCTCTCCAAGTGCCAATTCAAGCTGTCACCTTGTCTGAGAAGCCTGTCTTGATTTCCTACTCAGACCCTGGCTCTCTTGCACATAGCTCGATTACAAGTTCTCACACTCTCAATCCATTAAATATTTATGTGGTTATTTCTTCCATTATAGCTTATTGAAGGCAACAATTTTGAATTATTCAAATGTATATTCCCAAGACAGAATGCGACATGCCACACTAAAATGAGTTTAGCAAATACTGATTGAGTAAATAAAGAACTTGCATTTCAGCTTTGGACAAGTCAAAGAATGCCTTACATTGGTCTGAGAAGCAAAGAATGGGTAAGAAAGAAAGAAATGGTGGAGAGAAGGACCAAAGATATTATTGCAGAACTGGTCTAGCTCCTAGCTCTTTTGTTCACTTTGAAAACTCCTTTCCCCGGTTGTAAAAATGCCAACAAAACCTAGGTAAGCAGTAGCAGATTGTTCCATAGTGTCTTTAGCTCAAAAAAAAAATTAACCTGCATATAGAAAAGTGCAAAAAGCATTGCAACAGAAAATTGGAGCAATAATGTGGGCAAAAGCTGATTGCTAGGGCCACAGTGAGGGGAAGGACAAAGGCTGGATCTTGACAGCATCTAGAAAGAAGGAAAGAGCAATCTATTTTTAGATGCCTACTGCTCACAGACAGAGCAAGAGGATATGTGGTTTTAAAAGGGGCCCACTAGTGAGAATAAAAAAGCCATGGGGGGGGTCTTTTTCCAGAATTTTGATAATGAAAGTTATTTGGGGGATAGAGGACAGAAAGGTCTCAGAGGTGAGGCACTGAATCTAGAAACAAACTGGAATTTGAGAAAAGGTTGCACTGATGTTGAGTTAGAACATAGAAGGGAGGGGTGGATGTTGGACAGATTTAGAAATTAGTGTCGAATAAACTCAAAAAAATGTCTGAAGGCTTCTTAGAAAAAAACAATAAAGATTTTTTCAAGGGTTTTGAGTTGGCAAACTAGGAACGTGGCTAGAAAAAAAAAACAAGAACTGTTCCAAAAAAGAAAGAAGTTAAGAGTTTTTATAATAAAAAGTGCATTCTTGTGCAAACTCAATCACTAACTCTACATGATATTGCAGAAGTGAGGGGAACCAGGTTTGCTGAAGTAATTGTAGTGGTAGAAATGTTATTAGCCTCAGAAGCTATTAAGGTGGTCCATTCTTAGTCTATCCTAGAATAATGAAGAAAAAGTGCATTCTTAAGAACAATCAGTCCTGCATTCTTAGGACTAGGATTGGTTCAGGATGGTTATCAGTCAAATGCTGGGCTCTCTGGACAATCGATGCTAGATGGTCTAGAGGATGAGCACCAGGAGGTCTAGTCCCATTCGGAGGTCTGGATGATGAATGTGTCAGGCAGATGTTAAGTGAGTCCTTCAGGGGATAATCAGAGGTTATCTGGAGGTCAGGTGTATATACAAGTATTGACACGCAATGAACTCATGTATATTCAGGCAATGACATGGGACTCAAAAGTTCAAGAGTTTAAGTTCCCAGGCTAGTTAGTACAAGAATGGAATCATTTCCTCATGCCTTAACCTATTATATTTTAGTAATTTAGCAGCTTAACTATATGATCCCATTTTATTTCTTCATTCTTCCTCAGTAAAAATTGAGGACAAATTGTGATTTAGTTATCTGAACAACACAACTAATAAGGTAACACTAATAGATATATGTCAAAGATAAACTTTTAAAAATAGAATGTAGTTTTTTAAGAATTAAAGCACATTTTACAAAAACAATTTTAACCTTATGCCCCAAAATGGCAGTAATGATACCTGCCATTACTCTCTGGTCATGATACATTAAGGTAAAAAATAGAAAATGCCAAAAATACAACAAGAAATGCTTAATTTTGAAAATTGGACATTTTAAGGACATAGAAGAGTTAACACATAGTATAATAACATGTTCTATTGTAAAATATTACTAATAAAACACTAATAACAACTGACATTGACTGAGCATTTACTCTATACCAGTATTATGTGCTTTGCATGTGTGAACTCATCTAAACCTTCATAGAAATCCCATGAAGAAGATATCACTTCCATTGTGTAGATGAAGAAACTGAGGCACAAAAAAGCTATGTAATTATATACCAAGTTTTTTATATCTGTTGGGGTGCTTTGAGCTACAAATCATAGAGATCCCAACTCAAGAAATAACCAATGTGTCACATCACAGAACAAGACCAAAGATGAACTCCAGAGTTGGGTATTCAGCAGCTCAGTGGCAGTATTAAGGACCCAGTGATTTCATGTCATTTCATTTGAATTCCATAATTATGCTAACCTGAATTGTTCTTAAGTTCCTCTACTTCTGTAAAGGTTCTTCTTCTTCCTTTGCCTAAAGTGTTTCACTTCCACAGTATCTACTACTTTAGTTTGCTTAGCCTCCTTCTGAACCCTTACAATTGAATTCATGAATTCCTCACTCATGCATTTGTTCATTAAAATACTATGTATTGAGCAACTATTACATGCCAGGCATTGGGAATCAAGAAATAAGCAAAAGATACAAACTCCCTGCCCTCATGTACCTTAAATTCTATTTGAGGCATAGTAGACACTGTCAGCACCCTGCATACAAATTACTCAGATACTAACACCCTCAGACTCTGCAGTCAACCTCCAGATGGCTGCTAGGCCCATAACCCATTTGGCAAAAAATGCCATTCTGCTCCCAAAACAGCTCTCAACCAGCTACTTTCAGAAGTTGCTATATCAATACCCCAGTATACTTCCACCTTAGGTGGGATAATTCACAGGTATATATTTTTCACCATTTCCCAGAATTTCCCCTCTGGATTAAGGTCTAGTCACTCCTTGAGGCAAATGGCTTAATACAGCACCCTTTGTATAAAGTTATGAAGGCTGAATAAGTTCTAAAGATGTAACATACAGCACAGTGGCTATAGTTAATAATACTGTGGTGTATGCTTGAAACATGCTAAGAGTAGATCTTAAGTGTTCTCACCACAGGAAAAATAATGACAATGTGAGATGACGGATGTTAATTAGCTTGATTGTGGGTGATCATTTCACAGTGTATACATATATCAGATCATCACATTGTACACTCTAAATACATGCAATTTTTAATAGGACAAAAGCCACTTTCTCAGGCCCTCTTTCCCAGAGCTAACTAAACCTCCAAGCATGACTGACCCTAATTGCTGTATAAGCCTTTCACCTCAGGACTCGAAAATTACTGGAAGTGCCCTGAAGGCACAGAGGCTCTCAGAACCCACAAAATAGTACATGCCAGACCACAATGACCACCAGACCCTGCACCCAAAGATAACATCGAAACACTTTGTAGCCTAACCCAAACATCCGACTCCACAACTACCCTATTACCTGATGAAAACTCAAAGCCCCAACTGCTCACTGCTGGTGCTGGTGCTGCTGCACATCTCCACACCCAGCTGTAGGGGCCCAGCGGCCATAAGGGGTTAAGGAGAGGGTTTCTCACCACGGGAGTGGTAATAGAAACCTAGTTTCTAGCCTCAAGGCCGTTCTGAGTCCTGACTGCCTCCCTACTGCTAGCTATCTGATTGTTCCCCTGCGCAAGAAGGAACATAGTCTGGGCATATGAGTCATGTACCAAAGATGTAACTCTTAAGGTCACTCGTTGTTCTTTGTTTGTGGCTTGCATAAAAAGGCTCCAGCCATTGCAATAAACTCGTCTTTTACCACCAGAGTAATTGACCCTCTCCATTATTATTATTAATCAATAATAACATCATCCCTCACCTTGACTTACGAACACCCTAGCCACCCAGCGGGCTGCGACACCCAGCCCTTTCCCTCCCTTGGAAAAGCCCTTTCCCTCCCTTTACTCTCTGCACTTTCTTCTCTTTGTGAATTCCTTCATAGCCCATGTTACCAACCCCCCTAACAATTTTTATGTGTCAATTATACCTCAATAAAAAGAGGAGAAATGAAAAACTGCACCCTTAAGTGGCCACCTTTCCTCCCTTGCCCCTCTGCCAGGGACCCCTGCACCACCTCCCTTGTACTAGAATCCTTGTCTCAGGGCCTGCTGCAGGGAGCATGCAGACCACAACAGAAAGACAGCTGATTTGCAAGAATGAGGAAACTAACTGCTTTCAGGAAGTCAGGCATCAGCCATGTGAAAGGCTGCTGAGAGGTTAAAATGAAAACAGAAGCATGTCCGTTGGATTTAGCAACACAAACTTGACCTTGAAAAAAGCCCCGGTAGGTGAAGCTGGCTGAACAGAAAACTGAGACACTAACTGTGGACTATAGCAGGGGTTACCCAGGTTGAAGAAACTCCCAGTCTTACATGGGGTTCATTGGAAAGTGGAGCTAGAGCTAAGCGGATGAGCTGCATTGTTCCCTCTCTGGCCCCTCCCCCGCAGACAGCACCACAGCACACAGCAAAGAGGGTTGCCCTGCCCTGGTGAACACCTAAGGCCCCACCCCCTTACAACTTGACAGGTGCTCGGAGACAGAAATATAGCCCAAATTAAAGAACAGAGCAAAACTCCAGAAAGAGAGCTAAGCAATGAGGAGATAGCCAAACTATCTGATGGAGAGTTCAAAGCCCTGGTCATCAAAATGCTCACAGATCTGACTGAGCTTGGTCAAAAAATGAAATAACAAATGAAGGGTACCCAAAGTGAAATAAAGCAAAATATTCAGGGAACCAACAGTGACAGGAAGGAAATCAGGACTTATATCAATGATTTGCAACAAAAGGAAGAACTAAATATCCAACTGGAACAGAATGAAGAAACAAGAATTCAGAAAAATTAAAAGAGGCTTAGGAACCTCTGGAACAACTTTAAATGTTCCAATATCTGAATCATAGGGGTGCCAGAAGAAAAACAACAGCAAGAAATTGAAAACTTATAAGAACAAATAACGAAGGAAAACTTCCCCAATATGGCAAAGGAAATAGACTTCCAGGAAGTCCAGGAAGCCCAGAGAGTCCCAAAAAAATTGGACCCAAGGAGGAACACACCAGGGCACATCATCATTAAGTTACCCAAGATCAAAGATAAAGAGAGAATCTTAAAATCAGCAAAAGGAAAAGAGACAGTTACCTCCAAAGGAGTGCCCATAAGGCTATCAGCTGATTTCTCAAAAGAAAACTTACAGGCAGAAAGGGGCTGGAAAGAAGTATTTGAAGTCATGAAAGGCAAGGACCTACATCCAAGATTACTCTATCAAGCAAAGCTTTCATTTAGAATGGAAGGGCAGACAAAGTGCTTCCCAGATAAGGTCAAGTTAAAGGAGTTCATCATCACCAAGCCCTTATTATATGAAATGTTAAAGGGACTTATCTAAGAAATTGAAGATAAAAAACTATGGACAGTAAAATGACAACAAACTCACAACTATCAACAAATGAACCTAAAAAAGAAAGAAAAACAAAAACTAAGCCAACTACTAGAACAGGAACAGAATTAGAGAAATGGACATCACTTGGAGGGTTTTCGGTGGGAAGGGGGAGGGGAGGAATAGAGGAGGAAAGCTACAGGGAATAAGAAGCATAATTGGTAGGCATAAAATAGACAGGGAGAGGTTAAGAATGGTATAGAAAACAGAGAATTCAAAGAACTTATATGTTCAACCCATGGACATGAACTAAGTGGAGGAACACTGGAGGGTTGGGGGATACCGGGGGTGGGGGATAGAAGGGGAAAAATTGGGAAAACTATAATAGCATAATCAATAAAATATACTTAAAAAAAGTAAAGAAAAAGGAAAAGGCCCTGGTAGATGACAGACCTAGGTAGGCCTAGGAGGAATGGAAAATCACCAGGTGGGAAAACTGTAGTGTGGGAAACTGTAGCCTGGGAAACTGCCTGCCAACCCTACCCAGGACAAACAGATGCTCGCTTAAGACTGAGGTCTGGAGTCGGCCTATTCAGCATAACAGGATAGAGCTTTAACTTGAGCCTGACAAGATGTATCAAGAACAACGGTCAGCAGAAATGGCATCCAGCTGTAGTAGAAATTTAAAAGTGTAGATAGAGATTGAAGCTGGCACTCTGCATTAGCCTCTGATGGCTCCCTGCTGGCTTTCCTGGTCCAGACTATCTGTTCTGGACCTCTGATAACTCCCTGCTGGCTTCCTGGGCTCCAGACGACCACCTGTTAGCTAGTTGACTCTCTGTCTCGGACTCAGTTAATCTCTTACTATGTCTTTGTCCTGGCCCCCGGCAATTTTCTCCCTCTGCTTCTGCCTTGGCTTCCACATTCCTGCTTGTACCACGAGACCTCTCCCCTCCCCACTTTGTTGCAGGGGTATTTAACCGCCCACCTGACCCCTCCTCAGTGCCCAGAATTTGGAAGCTGTCTCCTCTGGGCCCACGCATGTAATAAAGGCTTACTCCGTCACCCCAGATCGTGTAAGAGTTCTTTTTTCCGCAACACAGCAACCAGCTCTAGCCAATCAGACTCTGACACCCCAACCAGTTACCCTTCAGGGATTTTTGCGCTTACAAACCCTGCCCGAAGAACAATTGAGCAAGTCCCAACCTCCCTTGGTGGCTCCACTTTCCCCTCTTATTCCCCAATAATAAACCCTGCTCCTTAGCTCGATGAGTCTGTCTGGTTTCTTGAGCAACCCCAACCTAACAGTAGAGATGTGGGGCATGTGAATGCCAGACTGCTATAGCTTGAAGAGTTAAAAGAAAAAAAAATAGCTGTAGTGTCTGCACTAGGAGGGAAAAACGATGGCTTTGGGGACTGGGGCCACAGAAGACTGGCAGATAAGTGATGAGGACAGATAACCCACTAGGATGGAACACGTTGTAGCAGGTGTGGGATGAGATTCTGTGCGGGGAGTAGGCTGAGAAGCCCCAAAATGCCCACAGTTGTCGCTTGAGGAATCAGGAAGTTCACAGACCGGTTGAGAGGTATTTTGCATATCAATAACAGCTGGTTAGCTTCATACATATGTTAAGTAGCTGTGGCTAGGCTTGGAGTCAGGGAGATGGGCATGACTTTGACTCCTGATGTAAGCTGGAGGGGCTTGCTCTGCCTGCGGGAGAGCCAGAAGGTGGTTCCCTTACTTAGAGGCACCAAGCCTGCCCAGACTAACAATGGCAACCACAGAAAGGAGGAAGAGACCAGAGTACTGGTGGTTGTAAACCTTTGCGGGAGGAGTCAGAAATGGGGTTACGGAGGAGGAGTAGGGTAAGGATTTACACTCAAGCAGGGCAGGTGTTGGGGCAGGGGACCTCTTGACCGTGTGATTTGGGAGCAGTCTTGGCCACCTGATTTAGAAAGAAGGGGTGTTTAGAAAGAAGAAGGAGGTTTCTGCCTTGTAGGATATAGCTTATAGTGAGGAAGGAGGCCATGCGGCCTGGGGAGCAGCAAAGGACTTCTGGATTTTTACCTGGACTATTAAGACTTGTGTCTTTTTTGAGTTTCACCATGATCCAGAAAAACAAAACACATGCTTTTTTTAGAGTATTAAGTGGAGGCTGATGAACATGTATCCCAGATCCTGAAGGAGAGCTGGTGCGTGAGGATAGTGACTTTGATCCAGAGAGACTGGAGGACAGTTTGCACAGCTGGCTTAAGATAAGGACAAGGGAAATTTTTTTTGGGGGGAGGGGTGGCTAATAGTCTGGTGGGGAGCATGGAAAGTACTGGGTCTGATGGGAAAGGAGGGCTCTGAGCTGAGGTGCTCTGAGCTCCCCCAAGGTTAGAATGTTGTAAATAAAGATCTGTTCCTTCCAGCATTAATTGTAGGGTCTTACACCAAGGCACCACATGGAGGGACCCCAGTCTGCTTGCTTACAGTTTTGGCGAGCTCTGTAGCAACCTGACGTACTGACACACAGAGAGACTTAGACAACTGGCAGGACAGAGAGGTCAGCAACTGAATTAATGAGAACCACTAAGATGACGAAGAAAAGGGAAAGACAATTTTTAATTAGAGAGAAAACAAAAACTTATAAAAAGAGAAAAGCCAGAATATTACATGGCTTAGCCATGAATACCATTTGTATAGTCATATTAATGTAAAGCCAGAATATCGATTTAATCAAAAATAAAGATTTGACTATATTGGGAAGATGGAGAAAAGGGAGAGGGAGTAGTGAAACAAGAGAAAAATTCCCATCTTGCATAGTAGGAAGATCTAATAAATAATGCCTGAAAATTAAGATATAGCATTAAGTGTGTTACTTAGAGTTTTAAAGACAAGTAGTAAAATTAACAAAATGATTGCCTCAGCAGAGTTGTGGGAAAGGAATAAGGAACTGCAGGTTTTTATAACAAATCCT